>CANYCX010287450.1:0-21829 GCA_948193385.1 Breynia disticha f. nivosa
CACAGTTAGAGAGAGACTTCACTCGATCTCTACTGCCTCAAATCAAACTCAGTTAGAGAGAGGCTTCACTCGATCTCTGTTGTCTCAACACAATTGGGCAAATTACCCCTTTTCTTTCCTCAAGGCATGAACATACAAATGCGCATGCAATGCTCAATGTCAATGAATGAATGCAACTTCATGTATTTCATATCTCAACTTCCATAAATTTACATGCACATGAATGTTCCACAATCCAATATCACAATACGCAACATTGTTTATAACGGCCAACTTGTGGCATCTTTCATCACATACCAAATGTAACTCAAAAGAATTCATCCATAATCAACAAGAACATCCATATCGTGCACATGATAAATAATGAAATCCACCACATCATTTGCCATTATACAATCACATAGAATATATACGGCCAACTCGGCCCAAGAAATCAACAAATCATACAGAACACGCAAAGCATACCCTAGGAAGTTCCACATTTTCATTATACTCTATTTCTTTTCTATAATTCATTTTCCACACAAACCACATATATAATCATGCAAGATTATATGTTCATATCCATATCATTCATAACAGATCGATAGACCAACCATACTAGCTCAAAACTCTCACAGCAATCCTTTCTCGACAATCAGGATAGGGGGAACAGCCAAGGGAAATGCCAGAGTGGTCGTTTCCTGGCCGTTCTAGTCCCCTGTCAACAAATTATAGGTAAAACGACCATGGGAAACGACCATCCTAGCCGTTCCCTGGCCTTTTGCACCTGCAGAAGCAGAATACCAAGCATTTTAACACTCAACTATGCCAACTATTTCAATACACATTAGGCCACCCCTTTACTAGCAATTACCTAGTTCGTTTTAACAGAAAACATCCCATCTTTATATGCCCATACACAAAACCAAGCAAAACATTCAACCCATTTCACACAACTTAACCAATTATAATCATCCATTCATCCACCATTATTCATTACATAATCAATATACCACACATCCCATTTTATTTATGTTCTTGCCTTTAAACAATTTCATTTGATATTCCACTTTACTTATACAATTCCTCTCATTCAATCCTTCTAAATACACATTTTCATTCAAGCTAGTTGCATACCATTTCTAAGTCATTCACACAAGTATAACTATATCGCATTCATCCATTTCAAGATCACATAGCCTTATAACAACATTTCACACGTCACATTACACATTGAAACATCATGCTACATTCCCACTAACCAACAACACTCATATCCATATACCAATTCTCCACAATCAATAATTTATATATATTTTTCACCTTAACCTACTCGAAACCATAAGAACATACGAACCACACCAAGCATCCACATCACAATATCAACCATTCTTAAAATCATCATACTAGAGCAAATGGAAAATATTACAATCGTAACTTACACCCAAATAACACGCAATCAATCCAATACACATACGTCCATAATCGTTCTGCTATGTCTAACACTCCCAACAATTCATTATAGGCCATCAATTAATCCATTAGTTACAATAACATATCTCTAACCACTTAAAGTAAGTGTCAAAAAGCACTTACCTCGAAATCCGCACAAATGGTCCCCGGTCCAACCTCGTCCTGAGCACCGAGTACTACCTCCTACATATAAATGAACCACATTTCTCGTATTAAACCCCTATTCAACTCAAATATCATGTGAAATCTCAGATTCCCACAAAACCCCTTAGTTTCCTAACCCTAAAAATTACAAAACCTCCACCATTCTCACAAAATGACACATTCCTTAATCATTATAAACACTCAACCAAACCCACAAAACCCTACTCAAAAATCTCAGTTTCACTCAGAAATCTATATGGTTCAAGAGCTTACCTCGTTAGAAAATCATTGAAAATGTTAAGGATGGTGTAGAATCTGTTCCCTTAGCGAAATGTCAGAGTTCTTATGTGTGGGAAGCAAGATTTTGGTGGTTGGAAGTGTCGGAATGGTGATTTTAGGGTTTTGGGACGGAAGAAATCGGGTAGGGGAAGGAGGATATGTTTTCTCTCCCTTTAAAAACGAAACTCGCATGTTTTAAACAACTCTGACGCTCGAAATGGAGTTGGGAAACGGCCTCATGGCCGTTCCCTGGCCGTTTCAAAATGCTTGGCAGCCCAAATGGCCTAGAACGGCCATAGGAAACGGTTTCCAAGCTGTTCCCTAGCCGTTCCCAGCCACAACTTGTTCATTTTTCACTTTTCGACTTCCCAACAACTATATCTCTTATACGTACATACTTACCATTCATAATAAACATTATTCCAACTAAAATTGGATGAATTTTTGGGGCGTTACAGAAATAGCGTACAAGAGTTATACCATTGCCACAAGAGATTATAGTCGAAGTGTTAATATGATAGCTATTTGATGTAAAATTATTGAGCTTGTTTGATATATGATTAGAGTAAATTTTGTGCACATGAATAGAGATTATCATGTTTATCTGTTTTATTGATACTGAAGACAAAGTAAAAAAAAAAGTAAAAAGAAAGAGGAGGTAAGTAATTGCCCTAGAGGATAATTAAAGTTAAATGTTGATAAAAATTGATATTATGTGCATTCATTTCATATGAAACTTAATAGAGGAATGTGGCTACTTGCAAGGATCTAGAGTAAACAAATTTTTGGATATAGAGTGAAATTAAAGGCATAGTGATCTCAAAGTTAAGCCTATGGGCTAGAGTTAAAATTGAAATTTAAATCTGAGGAAAGGTCAATCACTAAATGAAAAGAGAAAATAGAGCATATGCACAAATGTATGGATATAGAGTATCAATTTGGAGAATGAGTATAATCATTTGATGTCATATGAAATAAATTATTATATGGAATAATATGGATAATAATATGATTATATATGTTGGATATATTGAAATGTTTATATACTAATGTATATAATTCTAATGATTACTCACTAAGTTCACATCTCATAAAAATGTGCAAATTTTGGTTTAAGGTATAAAGAAACTACATAGAAGTTAGAAGAAGAAATCTAGCAAGTGGGACAACCGAGCTCTGGTTCATACCTAAACATTTTGTAAATAAAACCATGTGTATAATGTGTGTGAGATTGTATAGATTGAGTATATTGTTGAATTTACTATTTGCTAAATATAAGATCTAGATGCATGTACTATTATGATATGAAAGTAGAAATTATTGCTGTTGAGACTTGTGAATTATGTTTGAGAAATACAAATAGAATAGAATTATAAAATTTGTCTATAAAGGTTGATATATGGTTGATATATAGTTGCTGAACTTGGAATATGATGAAGAATTGATGAACTATTGGGATAGACATTGCATAATCGTTCATATGATTTTAGATTTTGTATGTCTATTGCTATTAACAATTTATAGAGTTGATGCTCTCAGTTTTACAGGCCTAACATAGGTTGTAAAACGGGCCACGGGAAGGGTGTGGTGAGTTCTACGGGGCATGTTATGGACCACGACCTTCACATAATTTTTGAGAGAGGTCAAACATATCAGCATACGACCTTCACATAATTTTTGAGAGAGGTCAAAGATATCGACATAATTTTTGATAGTGGTCGTGTAAATGAACATGGGGGCCATACCCATAGGACGTGTTGCGCTAACACAGGTGGTGTTTTGATAGTTCTACATGCCATGTTTAATATTTAAAGGTTGATAAATAAATTATGAATGGTTTATAAGAAAAAGAAAAAGAAAATGAAGTGAATAGTTAAAAGAAGATTCAAAGGATAAGGTTACATGAATACAAAGGACAAATGAAAAAAAAATATTATCCATATGAATATAAGCATATGTAAATTAAGATGTTATATTTTGTTATCACAACAGAAATATGATCATTAAGGAACCTGTTATTGAGTGATATATGATGTGATTCCTGTGTTTAATATAGTGTGAATTATTGTGTTAAGTTTGTTTTCATTTTGCATACAAGTAATATGTCACATCAATTTCATCCACAAAAGAGAGAAGGATTGACTTATCCACTTGAGAATATTTAAAATTTAATAACCACATTTAATTAAAAAATATTTAAAATTCATGCAAAATAAAAATGTGAACACATTTAAAAATATTAACAAAATAAAATTTTATAGTCAAACTTAGAAATAAAATTTATAACATTAAACATTATATATAATCACGTGAAAAGTGAAAAATGTTTTCTCTTTTAATAGAGAAAATTGAAAAGATAAACTATTTAAATAAATTATTTTTTGTTGACCAAAATATTTTTTAATGACTATTTTCACCAAGCAAAGGGAATTGTACGAAAAATTATATTTCTATATTAGTGAAAATATTTAGTTTTTCAGATAAAAGATTGAATGTTAAGCGTGATTTTGTCTTAAATGTGTTGGGCTAATAGAGTAGTAAATGTTTGACTTTTAATGAAGGATTTTGAGCGGTGTAATGGCAATGAACATCGGGGAATGTTAGTTACGACTGATGTGGTATCTCACTTAGCTTTATTTTTTCGGCTATGATGCTAACTTCTTCTCTCTTTTTTTGTAGTGAATATGATGTTTAGTCAGAGAGTAGGTAGTAAAAAATTAAGTATCTGCGGGTATTCGTCCAGTGAAATTCAACCTGAATTTGAATTAAACGGGTTAGGACGGGTACAGGTATTTAAAACCATATCTGTCATGAGTTTGGGACGGGTTTGGGTTTATCTCTCTAGGGACTCGGAACCCGAATCCGCTTCTTAGTGATTCATTTTGGAAGTTTTATTTAACATGTATGAAACTATGAATTTATTAATTATTTCATATTTAGAAGACATAATTTTTAATATTTCATATTTAAATTTTTTTTAAATAATCTAAATATTTTTTATATTTATTTAAAATATTTTTTAATGTAATTTTGCTATTTTTATTAATTTTTAATGTAAACGGGTATTTAAACGGGTAATGGGTACCCGCGGGTAATAATATTAGGTATGAGACGGGTACGAGTATCATATAAGCAGGTTTGAGACGGGTTCGAGTATTTTATATGCTGAACGAATTTGGGCTCGGATTTTGCTTTTTTTTTTGCGGGTACCCGACCTCCCTATTTTAGTGGCGGGAGAAGCGACGTTTTGGCTAAATAACGATCTGCCTCTTTATTTGATGGAGAATGACGATTTTGCTTTTTATATTTTTAATGTGAAAGCAGTGACGACATTGCTGCTTGATTGACGCGGCAAGCCGAAAAAGCATATTAATGAGGAAGAATATAGTAGAAGCCTATAGAAGACAAATTTCCAGATACGCTCATCTTCGGGACCGCTGTCTTAGCTTTGTGTGTGGTGTGGTCTGAATGCTTTAGTCATGTCACAATTTGTTTTAGAAACATCACTATTAGACTTAGCAATTCCTACAAACTTTTTTTCTATTTTTTCACATTAAAAACTCAGTATTCTTTCTTTTTATTCTGTTAATTTTATATTTAAAGAGTCTAAAATAATATAATTTATTAAAAATTTAAATTAAATTAATAAAATAAAGAATATTTCAAGAAGGCGGATGAACATGTTCTTATAGCTTTGCATGCTACAATGGACATTTCTCAACTCCTCCCTCTTCCAACCCAATTGCAAAAGCATTATCAATTTACCTTACCTCACTCTCTATTTCACCCATCAATGCGGGTAAATGAGTATTTCCTCTTAACCTTAAACATAATAACACTTTTTATATATAATATTTTATTATATAAAAATATTTATTTTTTAATTAATTTATAATAAATATATTGATATTTTTATTCTCTTTTAATAAAATAATCTTTTTAATAGTAGAGTATTTTTTAATAAAAACTTATAAGAATATAATAAAAATAATATATAGTTTAATTAATATTAATTACTATAATTATCAAATTTTTTGAACACTATAAAATTATTATTGTGCCTATATTTAAAGGATAAAGAAAATACATTTGTTTCACCCACACGAATACAAACAAGGCTTTATCTCCAATTTCTTTTTAACAAACATGAGCTGCGAATTATTCCTATCCATGCTGGTTACTAGAGGTGACAACTATGCTAAAAATAACGACTATACTCTAAAACTCAACATTATCCTCACCTTTAATATATATACAACATTATGTATACAACACAATTACATTAATGCATAAAGTAAATCATATAAAGATAAATAAATTAATTTGATTAGTGCAACGAAATGAAAACGAGATACCTTAGTCAATGTTGTTGTCGACGACCTCCAACTACAACCATGGCAGTGAAGAGAGGCGACTCGTTCTACCGCGATACTTCTTTTCATGAATGATCCGTAAGAGAAGAACGTGTAGTTTTCTTTATGGTTGACTTATGGCCAAGAGAGGAGGAGAGAAAATAGAATCTGTGAGTTTTTCTCTGTAGAGAAAAGCTAGCATTTAGTTTTTCAAAATTAGACAATTGATTATCCTTTAGGGTTTCCACCAAAAGTCCTTACATAATACTGGACAACTTACTCATTAAGTCCTTATATATAATAGTCAATTATACCATAATTTCAAATGTTTAACTAATATGTATTTGGTCTTGGATTTGTCATGGGCAGACTTGTTAAGCCTAACATATCTCACTCACAAATGACGAATCTCTTTTTCTCATGTGCGAGCTCCCTCCAGTCACTCACGGGGATAGCAAACGCTTCATCGTCGGGCCGCGATGCAGCCAACTTGTCATTTTCTCCTCAAGGAAGTTATCCATTTATTGAACAATATGAATCCTTCCTAGCCTACTTTCTATACAATCATTGCTTTCGACATGTTCTCATGAAAGCTTAATCATTTTCACTTGTATGTATCATTAAAAAGAATTTAACAGGCACGCCAAGCATACTTTAATTCTTAACCGTGATAGCAATTTTAAAAGTCGTACTTATCTTCCACTGTTGGTACTTCATTCTGAATATCATCAATTATCCAACATGTCCCTGTTTACACGTGTCAATCTGAGGCGTACTTAGCAAACATATTAAGTTAGTAGTCTCAACTTCATGCTTTTTTCCAGTGTTAAGGGTCTTGGTCTCACATTAGGGAACCGAGATCATTTAATAATGGTTCACATCCCAAGGATTATTTTGACTCACACACAATTTTACTCACACACAATTTTACTCAAAAATTATTTCATGGTGTTCTCACCTCTTAATGGAGCGTATGTATATTATTAACACCATGCGAGAGTTTTCTTTTCAATGTACTCAACATCTTTCTTCAATGCACATATGAATTTCTCTGGTTTAAACAACATTGATTATTTACCCAATAATCATCACATAAGTACCTAACTTATGGTGTATTAGAGGGTCATGTATAAGGGTCTTAATAATATGTCTTTTATTTTACACCTAGTAAATCAACACTAATTCATTTAAATTTTACATGCAGTATTTACATGAGGGTCTTGGTCTTACATTATAAACTACACACAATAACTTTATGTGTATCTTCAGATATGTCCACGATATATGTCATATCTTGTAAGATTTCAACATTATTCTACTTTTAAAATTTGTGCGGTCTTTCTTAACTCAAAAGTTTGCAATTTCCTTATTCTATTAAATTGTCATTAACTTAATATGATACTTAATTTCACCTTGCTAGCATATGACAATTTTGATAATGACCATCACCTTAGATGGACATTTATCTTAAAGAAGTTATTTTTAAAACTAATTCCACTAGCATTCATCTTGCACAATGTCTATATGATAGTTTTAACTGCTTATGCTAGAACTTCGAATTCCTTTTATTTAGTCCTTCTTTTAAGCTAAGAATTTACACTAGGACATAATCACCACTTAGGTTTCATGACCTATGAAACATCTGGATGTAGTTACTACAAAATTCATGCATCACATGTCCATCCCTCTATCGTGTTACTACTCATTTATGTATCGTTCAAACACTATTTGGTGGATTACAAGTACCTTACATACTAGTTTTTCTAATCCTGCTTATGGATTAGAAGTACCAACCAACCAACTATCACTTAAAATAGTAGTGTTTGGTCTTGGTATGAACAACTCATAGATTTATGTGATAAGTCAATCTCTCATACACAACAAGATAAATTTTATATTTTTTGTATATTTGGACATAATTCAATATTGAGTATGTTAGCCAAACATTTCCTATGTTGCTCAGATATGGGTACTATCTCTACTTAAGAAGCAAATCTTCAAGTTATAATGTTTATTATTTGAACTTATAAAAAATGTTCTAGGTTTATTGATGTTACTCTCACAAAGTGGAACAACATTTCTTTAGAACTATTCCAAGAATTTCATTTCTAGGAAGTACCATAGGAGCATTTTAATTATGTCTTTTCTAGTTAAAAGTGTATCTCTTCACACATAAAAATAAGAATTGACAACATTTACTATTTGAAATCAGACGTCCTTTCTATTTTGTTCAAATCAATTAAATGAAGTGAGAAAATAGAAAACAATAAATAAAAAACAATAAAACTGATTCACCCTACAAAACATTCAAATAGAGGATTAAGACCTAAAAAAATCTAAAGTATATTTTGATTGTCGTTGAAGCATGTTTAACTAAAAAGCTTTGTGGAACAACGCCAAAAAAAAATTCAATCGTGGCTAACCACAAGGCTGTCTAATGATGACCCTCCTCTATGATCACAAACACATTTGAAGAACTGGTGATCCATGCAAATTACTAGCTCCTTCTTCCTTCTTTCATTTGGAAATTGATGGATACTTGTAAGAACTAAAACTATGTTCTATTCTTTTCTTCAGAGAGTCTCACTATTTGACTTGAGAACAAGAGAAAAATGTCTCTTTTCTTGAACAAGGTTGACGATACACCAGTGGAGAGGGAGAAGGAGAAGGAGAGAATGACTATTATACAAAAAATTGAGAGATTAGTGTTTTTGTTTCTATTATGTTAGGTTAAAAGTCTATTTCTCTATCTCTCATAATAGACGTGAATATTGGGAATCAAACTAGGATTTGATTTTCAAATCAAATCTACTACTTCAATATCTCCTCAATTTTCTATTATCTTACTTAATTAGACATTATACCTTATTAGGATAATTAAAAGACAAATTAGAAAATAAAATCCCTTCTTATTTAGACCATGACCTTGTACCTTGTATAGTGGGCTTCATTATTTCTCATTGTGAAAGTCTTACATCTGAGTTCTTTAGACTTGAAATCTCTATGAAAATTTAGATGAGTAGCTGTCTACTTTTATATACGCCTAACATGCCTATAATAAGGATGACAAGTATGAGTATGTCAAGTATTCACTGATTCATGTTAAAGAGCATGAGAGAAGTGAAGGAATTGTCCATCTCATGATGAGAGAGAATATCATTGGGCCTCTCGATCAGTATACTAAAAAGTGAATGGCCACACTTGGATAAAATAACATTTTTTATAATTTATCTATACGATTAATGTCACTAGGACATCAGGGAAAGAATTAGTCTATAATGGTGTCTTAACACATGCCTTGTTTGAATTTTGATATTCGAGGATAAAGGACTATAAGATTGCAACAGGTAGAAATGCTAACCGTCTTTTCATTCAATTTGTATTGTCAGTATGACTTGATTGAGTGCATATATAACCCTTAGGAAGTTTTATTTCCTAATGCCAAGTTTGAATGGACCTATGGGATTACACGTGAGCAAATTATTGAAAAGGGCATTTTTGGTATTTGATGTGCTCGTAATATGAGCGTATTTTTCACACTTTAGTTGTGTATTACACATGTATCTTGGTGTAATTTCTCCTTAAAATTGCATTTTAAACCGTTTTTAATTGAAAAATACAATTTAGTTTTTAATGTGATTTTATGCGCAGAATAGTTCATGTATTTACAGATTATCAACTGTTTTGCATGATTTTGATTTTGATGCAATAGTCTGTATTGTTTATGATGAGAGACAGAATTGCAGACAGGTTGGCATAGATTCGAAAGAGAATTGGGCTCAAAAAATGCCAGCACGCCCTTGTTGCTAAACAACATGGGTCGTGCTGGTCACCATTCAGGCCCATGATCCACAAACAACCCATCTATGAGAGCATGAGAGCGTGCTGAACAACATGGATAAACACGGTTCGTGCTATGAAGCACGACCCCGTGCTGAGTTAATTTTGGAAAAAAACGCGTTTTACACATATTGACATCGTTTCATTTAATAAATAACATGGTGCACGACTCTTTCCATGGTCAGCATGACCATGTCGATCAATGAAACAGTCGTTTATGTGATAAAAAGGGAACAATGGTTGCATATTGAGGTAGTAGATATTAGAAGAGAGCAGGTATTAGAGTACATTACGAATTAGGGTAGAAAAGTTCTTAGGATTTAGCTTTAATTTCCATGCTTCCTTAGATTTCCATGCTTCCTTAGTATCAAATTTATGTTTCCAACGAACGATTTTACTTTTCAAGCCAAGTTCTCATTTACATTTCTACAATTTTTATATTGCTTTGATAGATTTCTGATTTAGTTTTTATTTTCTTGCAAGTTTCTTTCATGGATTTTCTTAGGGAATGCTTTAGATACTGTTTCTTTACGTTTTATGTTGCTTCCTTTATAATTTATGCACGGTTACTTTCTATTAGAAATTTGCTTTATGTTTTGATGTTTTTTTGATTGGGTTTTTATGTTTTGATGTGTTATTTGATGCTTTGATGCTTTAGTTGTTAGTTTGTCAGCTTTCCATTGAGTACTTTACATTTTGAGCATGTTTTTACTTGTTTGAATTCACATTTACAATTTAATGCAATTTCCATTTGATTTACATTTGATGCTTTTAATTTGATTGTTCTTAGTTTATGCCATTTTAGTTTAGTGGACTTTAATTTCCATCGCTTGTTTGGAATTAATCACATTTACATTTATCGCAATTCAGACTTAGGTGTGTTTAAATTTCAATTAATTTTGTTTAAATCTAAAATCAACTTTCAATTTGATTGGACATCCTAATAAGCAACGAAGACTCACATGATAATTAGCATAATTCCTAAGGGTTCGATAAACTGGCTCGAGTTTCTTACTCCCCTATATTACTTGATTGCGTGCAGTTGCGTATGATTGTTGTCATTTAGAGTTAGGGCACATCAGTATTTCCTAAGGACAAATATTTGGGCTAATTTAATTAGACAAATAGCATGGGCTTGTATGAATCCAAAATGGACACAGTGAGGACCATACATTAGGGTACATGACCATAGGACAAAAATAGGAAGGTTTTATTTTAATTACTCTTAATCAAAATAAAACTAAATCTTAATCAAAATAAAACTAAGTGATGAGGGAGAAAATAAGAAGAGGTGTTCCTGTTTAAGACTAAGTGAGACTGTAAAACCCTAGCCCTAGTATTATTACAGCCATCAACCTTATGGCTCTCCCTTTGCTATGCCACTCTTCTTCTTGTCTCCCTTAGCCACTATTCTATTCAGAAGAGAGAAACATATCTTGATTGTGAGTCAGAATCAGCCTAGCCTCTGAAGGTGTCCATTAATTCTTCAAGGTGATACGAAGAAGAAGCTAGCAATATGTCTGGATTGGATTCTATTTGAACGTGTGTGAGACTATAGAGGGGAGACTTTATTGACTGCCCTTCATTGGTGTTTCTTCAGGTTTTTGGTAAAGCACACATAAAAGTTAGCCAAAACTCACCTTAGAATCGTCTAAGCCTTCATATTGTTTGAATTGGTTCTATGTGATATCATGTTCTCGTATAACCACCATGTTGATTTGAAATTAAAATAACACACTAGATGAATGTCTAATTTCCAACACCACAAACATATGCCTTACATATGTTAGCTTTAGCATTAAGATACTTACTCAAGAAATTCTATCAATCTTTATGCACAAAGATAATAGAAAGACAGAATGAAATGCATGAACTTAGAATGTAGTCTATAGACAATGCTTGGGATATGGCTTACACTAAGACCTGATTCCTTAATTGTTTAACTTGTGATCAAATATATGCATTGGCTCCTCTATGTATGTTAAATTTTTAGAGGTTTGAATTTTGGTGTATTTGATCACATGTGTAGGATCTAATCAGTACATCGCAATGTACTAACATGAAATACATCATTAATATGTGCTAACTTTGCTGGTAGAGCTAACCTAGAAACCAATGACCTAATCCATTCTATAATTTTGTAATGTTGAATGTATCTTAGGCTCAATTTGCCTTTTTTTTTTCAAATCTCATCACTCCTTCCAAGGTGAAACTTTTAGAAATAATTTGTCATCAACTTGGTATTCGATTCCTTTTTATTCTAATTGTAGTAATGTTTCCTTTAGTTTGATTTTAATTATCTCAATTTTTTCAATATTTTTGGTACTATTTCTGGTCCATTAAGAATCTCTGCTCCCTATTTGTCCCAATACATTGGACTTTTTCACTTTCTGCCATACAATGCCTCATATGGTGCCTTACTAATACTACTTTGATATTGATTGTTGAAGGCCAATTCTTTCATATGTCAAGGTATAAAGCGTGTTCTAGATATTTCTAACTTGAACATTGACGGATCATCTTTATGTCAAGGCTTCAGTTTATCAAAAGGAACACTTTTGAGTAGAGGTTAAGAAACATTTTTTATAAACTCTTTGCTGTCTTACACTAGAGTTATTAGACCTAAATCTCTATAAAACTCTAGATGAATTACGGTATGCTTTCATATAAGCCTAACTTGCTCGTAACGAGGGTGACAAGTATGGGTATGTCAGGTATGGGACTATATAATATTGCATAATGTCGAATAAATGTCAACCACATTTTCATTCAATTTGTATTATATATATGACTTTCTAGAGTGCATATATGACCTTTGTGAAGTTTTATTACCTAATGCTAAGTCTAATGGACCTATAGGTTCACACATGAACTGGTTGCTGAAAAAGACATTTTTGGTATTTTGTAAGGACACATTTTGGGCTAATTTAATTACACATATAGTGTGGGCCTGAATGGATGATCAAAATGGACATTGAGGCCCAAGAATGGGGTATATGGTCATGATATTTCAAAGAGTAGTATTTTATTCGATTTCTTGTTAATTAGACTATCCTAATTAATAAGTGTTTCCTAATTAGGTTGGGTATCTAATTAGGTAAGATAACTAAATAAAATAAAGAAGATTTTATTTGAGTTTTATTGAGAATAAAATCTAATTATATCTAAATAATTAGGGTTAGAGAAAAAAAGGAAGACCTTATCTTAAATAAAGGATTAAGGAGATATACAAACCTAACCCTAATAGAAGAGTGTCATCGCCCCTCTCTCTCCTCCATCTCTTTGGAGTTCATGCAAGCCTATTCAAGCAAAGAGACTATTTTTCTCTTGTTCTTGAGTCAAAAAACATCGAGCCTTACACTGGAGAAATAAAAGTAAGGTTGTTCTTATTCTTGTCTGCCAAAGTGTTAGTCGATCTTCCTAGAGGTAATCATCAAAAACCTTAGAATTTTCTAGGTCTTAATTTAGTATGAGATGTTCTTGGTGAAATCTTGTTTTGACATGTTTTTGAGTTCTATCGTGTTGATTTATGATTGAAATAGCACATTAGAAGCATGACTTATTTCCAATAGTGGTATTAGAGCCAACTCATATATGGTTAAATTTTTTGATTGCCTTAAATCAATTAGACTTGAATAAAAAATTGAATTTTTGAATGAAAGACTATAATTTTATGTTAGGTTAGTTGATTGAAATTGTGTGTGTTGATAATATTGACTCTGTTTTGATCAAGTTGTTAATGGTAAACACATTAGAATTTGTAAAACTAGGTTTTTTTCATTGACCTTGAAACCCATTGTGTTTTAAATGAAGGTTTTGACAAGTTAATCAATCTAGCAAAAGTTGTTTCTTGATTTAATAAAACATGCACGATTATGTGTGCCATGTGATGAATGAATGAGAAAAGTGTATGCCATAATAAGCCGTAATTAAAATGAATCCCTATAATATTAAGCCACAATGTTTCCTTCCTAATTCAAACCACGTCAAGGATCTCGAACGTTGGTCACGTACACCAGGATTCCTAGGTGCGTTCTTCTTTCTTTGTGAAGCTTAGGTTGTGAATATGGGTTTGAATTAACGTGGAATGGTATGCCAGATCTAGGTAAAATAAAATGGGCTTTTGTGCTTAACACTTTATGTGTTAGTTCCTTTTATCCAAGAGTCGTGTATCAGACATAATTGAGTTTTTTCTTACCAATATAGTTTAACCTTTAGGTGTGTAGGTTCAACTTGACTTGTGACGCCCAAAAATTATTTTCAAATTTTTTTCTTTTAATGAATGCTTGTATAATTTTTTTGCATTTTAAAGTAATAATGAACAAATAATTAAATTGTCCTAGCAATCGACTGTACAATGATAAAAGTAAGGTATGATTATTAGCTGAGGGCTCAAATGAAAACATTTACAGCCATATATGAAGTTTCAAAATCCACGAAATCCTTTTGAAAAATTTTCCATCTTTGTACCGCCGACCCCATATGTGGAATGCCTTGCCAACTACTAAAACACAAGATAACTAAAATACCATCCGTGAGTTCAATGACTCAATCATCATACACCTCTTACGACACTTACCTAACCATATAAAATCTAGTATGCTCGTTCATTCATTACTCACTTGTAACAATTTAATTACTAGTCTTTTTATTTATCCTAGAAATTATATTGTTAAAATTCTCTTCGTTGTTAAGATTAAGTGTTTATTCATCACAGGCCTATCCTTCGAACAAATAATGTATTTATCCTAGCTCTCAAATTGATCCTTTACCTTTGTTTATTAATAATAATCACAACATACGATCGTATTTCAATTAATCTCATTATTCATACGTACACTTTGACACCAAACTCGACAAAGTTACACTAAACTATATAGGGTATAATTTCTTTGTAGTTTCATGTCACACAACCATTTTATTTCTAATAAGTTATCTAAGTTCCAGTTTATATTTGGCACAAATATGTTTCGCATATATTTTCACAAAAAGGAAAGACACACCCAAAGTTTCACAAATTTAACCCAGAAATAGTCGTGAACGTGCAGTATCCTGCAACTACGAGGTGTCGTGGCCACCTCGCTTAGTTGTAGTTCTTGCATATTAAATGCGCTGTCACTGGATGATTACGCGTGGTTATGGTCACCACACGTAGTCTCATCCCGCGTAGCCTGCCTACAAAAATTTCTTAACAAGTACAATCCACTGTCAACAATAAACACTCACCAATGCTTAGCAACATTTAATATGGAAACCCAACACCAATAATTCCACAACAAGCATACAAACACAAATAAGCAACTACTCTACAAAATTTACTTCATGATAACTCGTAAGTCAACATACTCATTCCTCAACAAAATTTAATGCATAGGAAATTTAAAGTTAGGAATAGAACACCCTAAGACAATTCATACACCATCACAAACACTCACCAAATTCAAAATACTTTAAGAAAGTAATTTAACACTAGTAATTCCACACTACGGACACGATCATAATTCATCAACGACTAATGTTGGATTTAATTCATAGAAATTCATAAACAAACATACACCTTTTTTATCAAACACACACTCATCATACTAATAGTACAATTCGTAAAAACACATGATCATACTTAAGTTTGACCTACTTGCTCCATCTCATTTTGAGCCAATTGTTCCACAATACATTGGGACATTTTCCCCTCATAAATATGAGCCCTTTGCTCCACAATAATTTGAGGCATTACCTTTTTTTCATTCATTATCATAATACCACAATCATTCCAAAGTACATATAATAAAATCTATAATGAGATGTATATGATGCATGATGTACAATGCATGATGCATTCATTGCGAGCCATTTGCTCCTATAACATAGTTAAGCTCTTTGCCCATTTCACATGATTGAGCCATTTGCTCCACTATGAGCCTTTTGCTCTTCTATGTTCCTATGAGCCCCTTGCTCCTCTAATGCATTATGGATTGTGGTGTTACAATTATGAAATGCACATAAAAATCATAAATAATATGAATTTTCAATATACAAAGCATATCTCTCCCTATTTTTGTTTCTTAACAATCCTTGTCAAATCAAGCAAATAACAATAATCCTAATGCTCATCACCCTGCATAAATTCATATTCTTCTTTCACTAGTTTCCATTAACAGAAATTCATTCACATTAATATCATACAAAACCACAACCAAGCATATTAACCACACACAAACATACTTGTATCAAGCATAACTAAGTATTCCTACATTCATTACCATCTAACATTTCATTCATTTTCTTCATCCACAAGTTCCATTTGTATCTTTACCACACAATTGACCATTTTAAAATCACACTAGTCACACCAAACATTTACGTTTCACATCACCTAAGATAACATATAATCAAGCACATATTAGACCAAACATACACATATCATATCACACATAGAAACATGCGATTAAATGATCAACTATGCTTAACCATGTATTATCAAGACACATCCATAACATTCAACTTATACTCAAATCATCATAGATCATACACAAATCACAACTTACATCATTTTCCATATACATATTATTTCACTCAACCAACATTACGATCCCATAAACCACCATAATGAACTCCAACCATATATTAAACATACAAGTCACATCATCTCCATTTTATATTCAAACACACTCCATCATGAACACACAAGTATCACATGCACATAACTTAGCCAATTATACTTAACCATGCATAGACTAGATAAGGATAAGTAAGTGTCGAGGTACACACTTACCTCGCAAGTTCGAGCTAAACACGCCTTCATAGCAAGCGCTCAAATTCCACTCCATTTCCAAATTCCTATATCAAACCTTCAATTTTAACTCGATTTTTCAACAACTTAGAGACAAAATTAGCCTTCAAGGTCTTCACAAACTTACAGAGGATGCGAAGAACTTTCTAGATCATTTAAGAAATCCTCAAATAGATATCTATAGCTAAATCTAAATTTGTTCTTTTAACTTGTGGGAACCCCCTACAACTTCATACAACCCAATTACAGGCTTAAATATAGGTTTTGATGAGGCTTTTGAGTGTAAAATGGAGTTTTAAGGTTGAAAGTGGCTTAAATTGACAGATAAGCAAAGTATACACGGTGGCCAGAGACTACGCGCGGTCGTGGCTACCATGTGTACTTTCATTTGACTGCTCATTGTCTCCTAACATAAATTACATTGTTTTTCCTAATGGCAAACCTCGTCATTTTTTGTCCGAGACTCAATATTTTTAGACCACAAGTGTTTAGGTTGATTAATTAAATTTTCTATTTATTATTATTATTATCATTTATTATTATTTTAAAATTTTGGGATGTTATAGGCCCCTCCTTATAAAAATTTATCCTCAAAATTTGCTAAGTTCGTATTATCTACCCTTGACGAGTCATAGATAAGCTAGCATGGGTTTTCGAGAAAATAGATGTGTCTATCATGTTTGCTCAAGATCCAATGTTGATAGCCTTCATGTATACTTCTATCTTTTTTTATATGTGACGCTCAAAATTCAAAACTAATTTCCTCTTGTTATTAACCTCTTGGTGATTTTCCTATCACTTTTTTTTCTTTTTCTTTATTAAAATCTCTTTTTAACCAAATGACAATAATGTGAATGCAAGGTGCATACATCAACTCATAGAAAATGCTTTTGAATATCATTTGAATAGAATGAAGGGAAATATAATGATTAATATATGCAATGTAACAAAACAAATGTGAATTAGGGAAAGCTCTACACGGTCGGTTTCAAAATAATGTAAGTTCATGATTTTACAAAATATAGTTTGTCAACAACCCAAAAGTGTGGATGAAATCTCCGACCTCGCAGCGAATGTCCCCAAGAGTGTCCAAAAATAGCGTAAAGAGTGTGTATGATCTATGTAGCAGCCTCTTCATCTGTAATACACAAACACACAATAAAAAACATGGGTACAAAAACTCAGTGAGCGTATGTCTCTCATGTCACTTACCTATCCATATAAAGTCTAATACACTTGTTCGTTTGTTCTCACTGTTGTCCTCTCATTACACTCTCGCTCTATATTCTCAAAGTACTTAGCTCCCTCTTAGGTTCCAAGATGTGTTGTTAAGTTATTAGTTAAAGTTCTTTTGTATTGTTAAATCAGATCATACATGATATGTTTTGGATCCCTAACTTAGTCCCGATCATATACTAACTCTAGGTTGCTTTAAGGTATGAATTTCTAGGTTAAACAACTTTCTGGGCCAAAATAACTTGGGTTATCCCATGGCAAATTGCAGCCAAGAATAATGTATGTTAGCCTTGTCATTAACGTACGTTAACTGATGTAACGTAGGTTAAACTCCCAAGTAACGTACGTTAATGAGCATCAGGGCATAAATTATGCACAATCCGAATCACTCCAACACTTAACAAAAATTTCTACCTCATCTAGCAGCAAACCAAACCTTATTCCTACCATACAACCCACATACTTAAGCTCATAACCACACACAAGAAAGATCACAACAGACATCACACAATTAACACAAACATATCCTAATTTATTCTCTTTTCACAATTGCAACCAACATATAACATCATCCATTTCTATCTACCTAGTCATCCACATTCACAAACTTACTTAGGTATATCTTCATTATTTTTATACATAGTACCCTATAGATCATAACATAACACATCTAGTTGAAAACCATAATCCATACCTATGTTTGCACTTCACATCTTCATACACAATTCATAACTCACACTTATAGGTTAATTAAGTCATAACACAAATAGCCACATCTTATCCTACCCCATTTTCATATAAATCATTCAATCAACATCCTCTTATCATGCATCTCATTCAAAACTCTGACATATACACATAAGTGCCACTCATTCATATGATCAACTCATTCTACCATCTCATACGGTGGCACACCATCATTCATCACATTTATCCAAAATTTCAATGCGTATGTATTATGTCCATGATATGCACTTTCTATTATAATCTCAATAGCATGCTTTCTCTCATCGAGGATCCTTTTCCCTTGGTTATTCAACCGGGTACTTATGCGCTTAGAAATACTCAGTCTTACATGATACCCTCTCGCCTCTCAAGTGCACTTAGAAATACTTAGTCTCACACCCGCGACATTAATCATCCATCCATGACCCATGTTCTTAGAAAAGTCAGTCTCACATTGTCATTTCCTCTTACGTTGATGAATGAGCGTCGATGTGCTTAAAAATGCTCAGTCTCACATGACCCCTCTCTCGTCTATGGCAATGCGCTTAGAATTACTTAGTCTCACATTGCCATGTCTCTCTCTAAGTTGATAAACGGAGTGTCTATGTGCATAGAAATACTCAGTCTCATATGACACTCTCATACCTAGGGTATTGTGCTTAGAAATACTCAATCTCATATTACTGGATGATTAATAAAGAGTCGATGCACTTATAAATACTCAGTCTCACATGAAGTTATTTAATTCCTTAGCAATGATCTTAAAAATAGTCAGTCTCACATTTCTAGTGTTGTTCAACCAAGGGTTGGCCTACACTTTTCATTCTATACTTTTAAGTCAAGCATTTGTGTGTGGCCTCTTACTCTCATACCTGTCATGTCAACTTCTACCATGCAACTACGTCATGCACATAAAGCCATGAATGCATTTGGATAACAAACACCTATTCACAAGCCATTTTCAACATTCAAGGAAATCAATGCATTCATATCTTTCACTCTCACCACTATGCTAATAATAAGGCAACATACACTCAATTCATATACCCACAACCAAACACATCCATCAAACATATAATCAAGCAAGCACACTCAATCCATGCATCTCTAACCAACCATCCTAAACAACCATATTAAAACATCATAGTTCTTCCAAACCAACACAGACACTCATTCATATAAGCATACATACACTCCACACACACGACATATCATAACATAAGGTTCCTAATTTGCATTTACACATTTATTTGCATACTCAAGCCAATCATAGTTAACCATACAAGAGACTAAAGATGGATAAGTAAGTGACAGGGCATACACTTACCTCCAAGCCTAGGTGAGTCCGTCTGGCAGTCGCTCTATCTCCTTCATGACTCCAGCTCCTACACATTTGTTCACAAATGTTCAAAATATTAATGTTTAGACAAAAGCCCTTATTATTCAACAAAAAATCTAAGTCTTTCCCTCTCCTACAAGTTCCCTCTCACTCATAACCCTAAATCTCCACACTCTTTTGACTCTCCTTTATGATTCATCTTTCCCTATAGTAAAATTCATTCTAAACCTACTAAATTATGCCCATTCACTTACATCTACCTCAAAGATTTATAAACTCAACTTAATTGGGCATTTTTCTTCGACCTTGGCAAAAAAGAGATTTCGTGGGGGGATGGATTTATGTGTGGAAAGCTAGAATTCGTGAGGGGTTTTGGGAGTGAAGATGTTTAGAGAACCCTAGGGGTGAGTGTTGGGTGTTGGTGATAGGGCAATTATACACATTTATTCCATTTATATTATAGCGTATTTTCATTATATTTCGATAGATAAAATGCGCAAATGTTAGAGTTTTCTTATGTTTATGGTTTTTATCTAGGTGCGCTCAAAAGATGGAGAATTCGCTATAATTCGGATGGAAAATGAAGCACATCGAGTGGGGCATTTTGAGAGGCATAAATGCATGGATCACAAGGCTAACTCGAGGCGCATTTTGTTGGCCGAAATATATATTGGTAATGTGCCAGAATAAGCCATGAATGTTGATGCAAATGACGATGGTTTTAAGCTCAGAAAAGGTTGAATTTATGGCCTGGAAGGTAGTTACAATGATGACTAAAAATCAACCACATTTGGAGCTTAAATTGCTCATAAAAAAGAACCATATTTTGGCAGAAAAAATGAGTCACGATCATGACTCAAAGTACTCACGAACGTGACTCAAAATGGAGCACATTTGGTCAGCTAAAGAGTGTCACAAACGTGACTCAAAAAGAGTCACGGACGTGACACTTTGTTTGGACATTTTGGCCAACAAAAGTGAGTCACGAACATGACTCATAAAAAACCCCCAAATGTGATTAATTTGCAGCCAATTCTTATCTAGAAGTAGCCCCACAAACGTGATTAATTTTAGCCACGAATGGAAGATAAAAATTGCCAAACGTGACACATGTAAATGATGCACCTGTTGGGCAGATTTATAGTCACGATCGTGACTAAATGGAACCATGTTTGGAGGCTAAAATTTTGCACTCGTGACACTCAATTGGCAGCCATTTTTTGGACAGAAAAGGAGCCACGAACGTGACTCATTTGTGTCACGAATGAGGTTGGAAAAATGGCAATCGTGACTAGCATTTTAAACAGCAAATTTGGGCAGAACCCACATCACGATCGTGGCATTGTTTACCACGAATGGATTGCTGAAAATTCCATTCGTGACTCACCCAGAATAACCTAAAATGTCCTTGTTTTAATGAGCATAAGTGAGGGCAATGAAGAGAATTCACAAGGGCTGAAATTTGGCTTATAAATTGAGGTTGTGAGGGTTTTAGAAGGGGTATTTGGCAGACCATATTTTTTTAGGAGAGGGAGCTTTTGGGTGGCCATTTGACTGGAGGAAAAGAGGGCTTTAAGGAAGGTTTTGTGTTTCTTTTCCTTTTCTTTTATTTTCCTTCATTCTCTTCCTTTTTGCTTGTTCATCTAGCTATGTTATGCTAGGGTTTTT
>CANYCX010287507.1:0-10856 GCA_948193385.1 Breynia disticha f. nivosa
TAAAAATATATTTTACCACTTCTAAAAATTTTGCCAAAGCATACCTTTAATTAAGAAATAAAACTTCTTTCCAATATTAATTTTCGGATTTCATCATTGATTTTGTTAGAACGCATTATAACTTCAACAATGTCATCATTAATCTAAAAGAAAAATATTTCTTGATTTTAGGATTTCTATGAGAAAATCCAAAAATTCAATCTCTTTAAGTATGCGAACCACTTTTGCGGACATTTAATGATTGATACTATCTTTAACGAATATACAATAACTCGACTATGTAAACAAATTGCATAATGAATTCTATACGCATTACAACCACAATATAACTTTATTAGAATATATATTGACAATATAATATATTTACAATAAATAAAATGCACAATTTTAATTATTTATTGTATAACACGTATAGAATTATGTTAAAAATATAAACAAATTATATAATAAATTTTAGATATCTGTTACAAACCTCTGATTGGTCAATGCGCAAGTTGATGGATTGAACAGAAATGGGGTTGGGTTGGATTTGTGTTGGATCTTTGGATCGAGTCAGGTCAAGCGACTTGTCGCATGCAAGGAAATGACGTGTCATTTCGGTCACTAACTTAACTCTCTATCGCTTTGCATAACATGACACATTATTCCAATCAAAACAACAGGCGCGTCATTCATTTAAGCCAACAGAAGGGAGCCTTGCCTTTGATCATGCGCGACAGCAGGTTTGGGCGGCACGTGGGCCTTTCGAGCAATTTACTACGAAAAAATTCATATTTTGACTTTTTCGTCCTTTTGAGTTCAATGGTGTGGTCAAATTTGCCAAATTCCAAAGTTTTAATTTTGGAATTGTAACGACCTAAGGTTTTTGGTTTAATTTTGACGACAATTACACACAATAAAAGCATCTAATCAACATCATCAATACCCTTAATGTCTAGAAAATTAATTCTAAATATCTAAGAGTATTTGGCTCTGATACCAACAAAGAAATCGAATATATAACATATATATAAAACAACTAATTAACACATAATTTATTAAAGCGATAAATAAAATGAACAAAGTTTCTGACCTCGTAATTCGTTTAATGCACAACGGAAGGAAATTGCTACCACGTTGAGGGAACGCTCGTATTCACAAGCGTAAGAACATCGAAATACAGGCAATGTTTCGTACCCAATTCTACACCAGAAATTCTGATCAACCTAATCTTTAAGAGAGAACCTTATGTTGGTTATTTATGTGAAAGAGATGTGTCTTCTCTTCCTTTTTGTGTGTAAGGAGAAATGTGCAGGAGAATGGAGTATTTATAGAGTGGATGTAACTATTGGTGAATAGGTACCTTTACACTCCTATTTACACTTTAGTCCATAAACTTAAAGTGTTTATAACTTATTCCTTCTATCAAATAAACAATAACTAAATCTATTAACTTAATTATATTTATTTGACAAATTCAAACGTCATGGACGAAATAAATTATTCTTTCAATAGTTTTATTATATTAAAAGAATACAAATTCTTGAAATGAAAAGAAATCCAAATTAGCTATGAAGACAATTAAAAATTTTCAAAAATATTTATTGTCATAACTAATATAATTAATTAATTAATTAAACTAAATTAACAATAAAAAATTGAAAAAAATTAATTAATTAAATTAAAAAAATAAATATTAAAAATATAAAAAATTATAAAAATACATATCTTTCCTATTAATTAATTAATTTATTTTATATTAAATATTGTACGCAACTCAAAAATTGAGAACTCTCAAGATAAAAGACAATAAAAAAATTATTTAGATAAATAATAATATTTAAAACTATTTATTGCACTAAATAATATAAAAAATTAACTGCTAAATTAAAATAATTTAAAAATAAAAATTTTAAAAATTAATAAAATAATCATCTTATTTGTATTTCAGTTTTGTAGATGAGTTTAAGTTATTAATATATTTATATAAACATATTAATTTCTCACTAATAATAGTAATTAACATACTAAAAATTTACACATTCATATCATTAATATCAATGTCATCATTAATATGAATGTCGTTATTCATCTCTCACCTTTGCCTTTCTTTACGCTCATAATTTTTTTTGATAAACTTTAAGCTGATAATTTATTAAGTTTCAAAGTTTAGTTATTATTCTTCTTTTCCCTCCTAAAATCAATTTAATCCTCTGTTTGTTTGACGGAAATTGATTTTCTTTGAAAAATATTTTTCATATTTTTTAATCTTATTTTCTGCAATCATAATTTTTGGTATTTCACACTTAAATATTAAAAATGTAATGAAAAATATAATTCCATATTTTAGATAAGAAAATATTTTCTTTAAAAATATATTAAAAATAATTATTATTTTTTCGTTGATTTTTAACTTATAAATCTGTTGACCTATTTTTTGTTGTCATCAAACGTTGAAATATTAGAATTTTATTTTTTGAAAAATGAATTCCTCCAAAGAAATAGAGCCTAATTCTCTTTTATTTTCTCTCTTTTTTTCATTCTAATATAGATTGTCCTTGGAGCCTTATCTATTCATTTAAGGTGATTTTGTGGGAGTTTGACTTAGGTATTGTTGCACCACTTTTTTGCTCGTGAACACGTATCGCGAGGGGGATGTTCAGTAACGAAAAAAATTCTAACTACTAAGTGGGATTGGTATTGCCTGAAATTTCAGGACTTTTGATGACTTAAAATTTGGATGGATTAATGCTTCAGATTAAAGCTAATATATGCTATAAATATAAGGCAAATCTAATTGAACAACTACTAGGCAGAACAAAAACTTGAAGGAATAATTGAACTGAATTGCAACTAGAAATGAAAATTACAATCACTTACAGGTGGACTGAAATCATATGTAATCTTAACCGACACAACCTTTGTGCTCATGATTGGAACTTAAACTTGAAGAAAAATAAATTCAACTAAGTACTAAAGCTAATAACTACAACTATTGAGAACACTAAAACGCTAGGTAAAGAATAAACGAGAGTGATTAGTCTGCGCGTGCCTCTTTTAGTCCTCTATTCTCCTATTTATAGGCAAATTCTGGCGGTAATTTGGACTAATTTGAATTTGGCAATTACTCCATAATTTGATGAAATCCTTTTACAAGTCAATTTCTCATGTTCTGTCAGTTTTTTCTTTCCCTCATAATATGCCCACATTCCTGTATAATCTCTCAATTAAAGGTGGAAGTTGCCAAATATCCACACGTACCTGTCTTTCAATCGTCAGCCACATTCCTTCAAAGGTTGCTGGATTGCCACGCTTTGAATACTTTACTCCACATTCTCTAACTTGTATTTCTCGATTTCGCACTCAATTTCCTCGAACTAGCCTCCACCATGCCTTTTTAGTTTTTCGATAAGAAGTTTGTTCGAATCTCCTTAGACAGTTTGCCTTACATAATCGAACTTCTTTGATCTTCTAGGTCAACCCACAAATGTCCATCATCCTACAGTCATCCTTTAGACCATTTTTGGCACACCTCTCTTCCCAATTCTCGAAACGACTCTAGTTCAATTACCTCTCAGCTGAACCTTTGTTCATAATGCATGTCGATCCTTTCGTGATGGCTGAACTCGAACCCTTCCTCGTTAAATAGCATTTTTTCATCATTAATGCTCTAACGTTTCATTAATTTTCCTGACGCCTTTCTGATTTCTTTCTCTTATCTTTTCATATTTTACTAACTTTATTCTTTTTTTTCGAATCTTCTCATTCCTTGATTTTTGACACACCTCTAGGTAGTTAATGCTCGATCACATATTTCCAACTCGATTCTGACCCTTTTGCTCTCAGCATTTAATGCCTCTTCAGCTCATTATTATCTTTTCCTTAATTCCTACTCCCTTTGACCACGTACAAGTACCCTAGTTGCATCAAGAAAATGTAGTTATGGTTGTTTATCGTAAAATGTAAAACTTTGAGGTACCGCCCATGCATTATTGCAATTAAATGATATTAGTAAAGAGTTTCTTCTTTTATAACCACCTCCCGGGGAAAAAAAAATTGCTTCCACCTCACCTCATATCATACAACTACTCTTTCTTTGGAGTGTATCATTCCCCATGAATTCGTACCAACAAAGCTTGAATCTTTATGAACAAAACCTAAGAGATGAAGTCATATATCTTCATTCTCTTTGGCATAAAGGCCCTCCAACCTTAAACCCTAACCCCCACCATCACCAACCAATACCTTCTCTCCATGTCCCCCATCATCACCAACCAACACCTTCTCTCCATGTCTCAAACCCCACGCGCTTCAAAAAACCTAATAGAACCAGACATAGAAAATCCAAGCATAAAAAATTCACTAAATTTTCAGGACAACCCGACCCAGGTCCGGAATGGCCTGTCAATTCTCCTCCGCAATCTTCCGCTAATACAACTACTGGCTGGCCTGTTTTCGAGGCCAATTCTGATTCCTTAGAAAAACCCCTTTTGGGTATAGAGATTGCTAAATTGGGTAAAAAGCAAATGCAGATGAAAGTTGTGAAAGCTTGTAATGAGTTTTTAACAAAAATGGTTGATTCTGATGACAGTGATGAAGATGATGATAGTGATGAAGGGAGTGAAGAGATGGAGCAAAGTGTTGAAGAAAGTGAAGAGTATAAGTTTCTTTTGAATTTGTTTGTGGAAAATGAAGAGTTGAGGAAGTTATATGAGAATGAAAGTGAAAGTGGTGAGTTTTACTGTTTGGTTTGTGGAGGTGTAGGGGAGAAATTGGGGAGGAAATATAGGGGTTGTTTGAGCATTCTTCAACATGCTATAGCCATATCGAAAACGAGGAGGCGAAGGACTCATAGGGCTTTTGGTTTAGTTATTTGTAGAATTGTTGGGTGGGATTTTGGTAGGCTTCCTATGGTTGTGATTAAGGGTGAATGCCTTAGTAGATCTTTATTGAATTCCCAGGTAGTTCTACTTTTATGTGTGCTTCTATAATTTCGCTTTATTGTTTATAATTTAACTGTTTATTGGGCTTCTATGGTTTCCACTGTCAGACATTGAGGATAGATTTTTGTTTAGTTTAGTGTTAGAGGTCATAATGGTTAAATAGTCAGACCTGCAAATGAAGAATGGTAAAGGATTGCTGAGATTAATGATCATGTTTTACTTTGCAGTGATATGATAGTTGGAATTGAAAATGTTGCTTCCCATCTTGGCAAACTATTATTTATAATTTTGGTGAAAAGTGGTAAAATTTCACTAAGGTCTTACCAATATCATTGTACTTCCAAATATTTTATGGAATTTATGCTTAGAATAAAATTGGATACTTCAGCAATCACTATATACTGCAGAGATGTTTTCTTAGGGATCAATCAGGAAGAGCTTTTATTGGCTAAAGATGAATTATATTACCTGTGTTCATTATTATCTGAAACTCTGTGGAGGTTTTAGAGATTCTGAGAGCATTCAACCGTTGTTCAAGCTTACTTTTTTGTTCATTGTGCTCTGTCGGTCAGTTATTGTGCTTAGAAAGACTATCTGTGGGCTTACGTAAAATATGCTTTACAGGGACCTGAGTCATCTTTGAGATCTGATGCCCAGTTGACACAACAAGAGCCTCCTGACAAGTCGCGTGCAACAACCTCAGGTTTGCCACCACCCTTTGAACCTCAGACTATTTCAATGAGATTCTCTATTCCTTCTGAAGAGTTAGCAAAATTCACCATGGGGCAGTTGCAGCAGAAGTTTCTGGAAGAATGTCAAAAGTTATTGGCAAATCCATCTGGCTTAAATAATGATGAAGATGAAGATGATGGTGATAAGGATGACCTGAATGATCATGAACATATTGAGGAATGTGAAGAATTCAAGTCATTGATGAAGCTGTTCTCAGAGAACAGTGAATTGAGGAATTTTTATGAGAATCACCATGAAGGTGGGGTGTTCTGTTGTCTAATTTGCTGTTCTATTGGTAAGAATGTTTGGAAGGGATTCAACGGTTGTGGTGGGCTTCTTCAGCATGCTACCACCATAGAAGGGACAAAATTGAAGAGAGCTCATAGGGCTCTTGGGCTGGTTATTTGCAAGGTTCTCGGTTGGGATCTTGCTCAGTTTGGAACAATTGTGCTAAAAGAAAAACCTCTTGGCCAACCAATAACAAGTATCTTGCAGGTAACTGTCACGTATTCTGCTCACGTGTTTCTTGTATATTTTAAAGGTTTATGAATTTCGTGCTTTCAACATATTGTAGGAAAAGCAAAACGAAAACAGTATTCACAGCGATGAAGGTTTAAATTCTGCTGAAGACAATGCTGAATCTGTTTCCTGTAACAATAAAGTTAACTGAATTATTTTTATGTTCATTTCTCAAAATGTGTTCAATTTGATTCAGCTTGAATCCTCACTACTTTTTGCAGTAGTTGGTAGCGTGTTGTTACTTGAAACTTTTAATGCTGGCAAAGTTGAATGGAACTGGTGCTGGAACTGAAAAAGATATATGCTTTGCGTGAGAATTCAGGTTTGGAGTGAATAAAGGGTCGCAATGTTCCGAGTCTTATAGATTCGTAGTGCTCAGTGGAACTGTTTCAAAAATCTTAATAGCTACATGGCACCGTTCTCTACTTATTTTTCATCGGCCACATATTTGGACGACTAATAAACTGAGTCAACATTGAGAGGTAGGTTAACTTGGTCAAGTACTGACTCCTCTGTTTTTTTTTTCTCAATTGTTTAAGAGCGACGATGACAAATCTAATTGCAACCCCGAAATAGGCATGTCAATTTATATTATAAACCCCCCTTGCCAGTCCTTGCTCATTATTTTAATTATGAACTTTTTTGTACACGTTTTGTGTGAATTGGTTTATTTGGTAGAAGATTGGATGTCCATTCTATTTCTCCTTTTAGGTAAATATAGTGACTATTTTATTGAATAACGTACTGCTTATTTCTGAGTTTATTGACCGCGTAGATTGGCACGAAACTTCCTGTTTCTTGATAATCATGATTCTTGCGGTGTCATAGACGGTTACTATATTAAAGCAAAATTTATTTTACTTTTGTTTGTTGGAGATAAAAATTGAATATTGATAAAATGAAATTCCAGTGTTTTTATTATCAATTGAGACTTTAATGTTGTTCTAATAACTTAGCAAACTTGTTTGAACTGTAAAAGTTTCGACGATCGCGTAATAAGGTTCCCGTTCTTGAATATCTCAGATTGAAAAACATGAAAAACCAAGTAGAATTAAATAATAGCCGCATGAATCACAGAAAGATTAAACTGGGATGGTTTTCCAAACCGTGGGTTGGAGATTATTCGATTAGCATACATGGGATAAGTTGGTGGTAAAGACTCAAAAATGTTGAATACAAACCACGTCTACATGAAACTTCACGAAACCTGCGAAGAAGTTTCTCATGGCATTGGTCTGCGAAGAAGTTTCACATGGCATTGGTCAACTTCATTAAGAAAAGAAAAACCGTAATATTTTAAGGCCTTTAGAAGAAAAAGAAATCAATTAGTTATGAAGGTGGCTAATACCATATGACACGACTTTCCAACCTTTTCCTATATAAAGGATTCAGATATGGAAAAGCTCCTCAGTTAATCCCAAAGGCATTACATCCAAAAGAAAACTTAAGCTAATTTGGAGGATTATTTCTCATCTCTAATGGCTAGGCGCTCTCACGAGGACTTTGATGACGTAACCGGGGCAAGCTCTCAAGAAGACTGTGATGAAGTAATTGGGGCAAGTCCAACCATAAGGAGGCCACACTATGGAGGTGTGCATAGGCGCTCTCAGGAGGACTTTGATGATGTAACCGGGGCAAGTCCAACCATAAGAAGGCCAAAATCTGAAAGTGGGCCTAGGCGCTCTCAACATGTCTCTGTTGGAGTAACCGGGGCAAGTCCAACCATAAGGAGACCAAAAACTGGAGGTGGGCCTAGGCACTCTCAGCAAGACTCTATTGAAGTAACCGGGGCAAGTCCAACCATAAGGAGGCCAAAATCTGAAGATAATCCTAGGCGCTCTCAGGAGGACTCTATTGGAGTAATAGCGACAAGTCCAACCATAAAGAGGCCAAAATCTGGAGGTACGCTTAGGCACTCTCAAGAGGACTCTGATGGATCAACCGAGACAAGTCTAAGCATAAGGAGGCGAAAATCTGGAGGTATGCTTAGGCGCCCTCAAGAGGACTCTAATCAAGCAACCGGAGCAAGTCCAACCATAAGGAGGCCAAAATCTGGAGGTACGCCTAGGCGCTTTCAGGAGGACTCTAATGGAGCAACTGAGGCAGGTCCAACCTTAAGGAGGCCAAAATCTGGAGATAGGCCTAGGCACTCTCAAGAGGACTTTGATGGAGCAACAAAAGCAGGTAAAACCTTAAGGAGGCCAAAATCTAGAGGTACGCCTAGGCGCTGTCAAGAGGACTCTGATGGAGCAACCAGAGCAAGTCCAACCATGAGGAGGCCAAAATCTAGAGGTACGCCTAGGTGCTCTCAGTAGGACCCTGATGGAGCAACCAAGGCAGGTCTGACCTTAAGGAGGCCAAACTCTAGAGATAGGCATATGCAGTCTCTGGAGGACTCTGATAGAGAAATTGAGGCAAGTCTAACCACAAGGAGGCTAAAATATAAAGGTACGCTTAGGCACTCTCAGGAGGACTCTGATGGAGAAATCGAGACAGATAGAACTTTACGAAGGCCAAAATCTGGAGGCACACCTAAGCACTCTCAGGAGAACTTTGATGGAGCAACCGAGGTAGGTAGAACCTTAAGGAAGCCAAAATATAGAGGTATGCCGAGGCGCTCTCAAGAGGACCCTAATAGAGCGGCTAAGACAAGTCCAACCTTTAGAAGGCCTAGGCCCTCTCAAGAGGACTTTAATGGAGCAGCAGAGGTAGTTATAACCTTAAGGAGGCCAAAATCTAGAGGTATGCCTAGGCGCTCTGAAGATGACTCTGATGGAGCAAATAGAGCAGGTCCAACCATGAGGAGGCCAAAATCTGAAGGTACAACTAGGTACTCTCAAGACCTTAATGGAGCAACTAAGGTAGGTCCAACCTTAAGGAGACCAAAATCTAGAGAGAGGCATAAGCAGTCTCAAGAGGACTCTAATGGAGCAACCGAGGCAAGTCCAACCATAAGGATGCCAAAATTTAGAGGTAAGCTTAGGCACTCTAAGGGGGAATTTGATGAACCAACCGAGACAGGTAGAGCCTTACAAAGGCCAAAATCTAGAGTTACACCTAGGCACTCTGAGGAGAACTTTGATAGAGCAACTAAGGCAGGTAGAACCTTAAGAAGGCCAAAATCTAGAGGTATGCCTAGGTGCTCACAAGAGGACCCTAATGGAGTAGCTGAGGCAGGTCAAACCTTAAAGAGGCCAAAATCTATAGATAGGCCAAGGCACTCTCAAGAGGACTTTAATGGAGCAATAGAGGCAGGTAGAACCTTAAGGAGGCAAAATCTAGAGGTATGCCTAGGCGCTCTCAAGAGGATTCTGATGGATCAACTAGAGCAAGTCCAACCATGAGGAAGCTAAAATTGGGAGGTACTCTCAAAAGGAACTTGATGAGGCAGGTCCATCGTTGCCAAAGTTTAGAAATAGGCATAGGCAGTCTCAAGAGGACTCTAATGGAGCAATCGAGGCAAGTCCAACCATAAGGAGGCTAAAATATGGAGGTATGCCTAGGCGCTCTCACGAGGACTTTAATGGGGCAACCGAGGTAGGTACAACCTTACGAAAGCCAAAATCTAGAGGTACGCCTAGGCGCTCTTAAGAGGACTCTAATGGAGCAACTAAGGCAGGTAGAACCTTAAGGAGGCCAATGTCTAGAAGTATGCCTAGGCGCTCTCACAAGGACCCTAATGGAGTAACTGAGGTAGGTCCAACCTTAAGGAGGCCTAAATCTGGAGATAGGCCAAGGCATGTTTCAAAGGACTCTGATGGAGTAATTGAGGGAAGTTCAACCATAAGGAGGCCAAAATCTAAAAGTATGCCTAGGCGCTTTTAAGAGGACTCTAATGGATCAATCAAACCAAGTCTAACCATAAGGAGGCAATAATCTGGAGGTGCGCCTAGGCGTTATGAAGATGACACTAATGGAGCAACCGAGGCAGGTCTAACTTTATAGAGGCCAAAATCTCGAGATAGGCCTAGGTAGTCTCAAGAGGACTCTAATGGAGCAACTAAGGAAAGTCCAACCATAAGGAGGCCAAAATATGGAAGTATGCCTAGGCATTCTTAAGAGGACTCTGATGGAGCAACTGAGGCAGATAGAACCTTTCGGAAGCCAAAATTCGGTGGTATGCCTAGGCACTCTTAGGAGGACTTTGATGGAACAACTGAGGTAGGTAGAACCTCAAGGAGGCAAAAATCTAAGGTACGCCTAGGCATTCTCAAGAGGACATTAATAAAGTAATCGAGGCAAGTCCAACCATAAGAAGGATAAAATTTGGAGGTACGTTTATGCACTCTTAAGAGGACTCTTATAGAGCAACAGAGACAAGTCCAACCATTAGTAGGCCAAAATTTAGAGGTATGCTTAGGCCCTCTCAAGAGGAATCTGTTGGAGGAACAAAGGCAAGTCCAACCATAAAGAGACCAAAATATGAAAGTACGCCTATTCACTCTTAAGAGGACTCTGATGGAGCAATCAAGGCAAGTTCAACCATAAGGAGACCCAAATTTAGATATACGCTTAGCTGCTCTCAAAAGGACTCTGATGGACCAACTGAGATAGGTCAAATCTTAAGAAGACCAAAATCTAAATATAGGCCTAGGCGCTCTCAAGAGGACTTTGTTGGAGTAACCAAGTAAGTCTAACCATAAGGAGGCCAAAATTTGGATGTTCGTGAAGGCCCTCTCTAGA
>CANYCX010287523.1:0-20092 GCA_948193385.1 Breynia disticha f. nivosa
TATATATATATATATATATATATATATATATATATATGTTTATGAAAGATGGGTTCTTGATTTATGTCCTTCAACTTTTATTACTCATTATGGTTTGTAAATTGTTTTTAAAATAAAAACTTGATTTCCAGGTTTAAGTATCACTTGCAGGAGAGAAGTATACGTGAGTGGTATTTAAATTCGGGGGTCACATCGACTCTACAACGTTATCTTTTTCTCAACTTTCTCTCTCGCGATCGATTTAATCTAACCTGATTTTAACTTCACATAATATTCTACTCTCCATTTATTAATTAACACTTTTCTGCGAAAAAATTCCTCACATATATTTGTTAAATATTAAATTAAAATTTGAAAATTACAAAAAATGGAGGGCGTTACATATAATTTAAAAAGATATATATAACAAATGACTTCTATAAGTTTAATTCATTGAATTATTTAAGCTTAAATATATACTTTGCAATCTTTTTATTATTTATGCATGCAATGACCTTTATACGCTTTAAGACGATAGAACCTTGAGTGCACATATTGCTTTTAACTACATTACAAACAAAGGGTGAACAAAAAAATCAAATCGACCACTCAAAACCAAAATCAACCCAAACCAAACTGCTTTCATTGGTTTTTTAGCGGTTCAATTTGGTTGCAGTTTGGAATTTTTTTCTACTCGCCATGGTTCAGTTTGATTTCAAGTTAGTGGATTCTCAACCCAAATTCAAACCGAACCGATCACTATATAAATTTTATATTGATAATGTTATATTATTTGTTAATAATATTTATTAATTTTAAACTTTGAGGCTTTTATGAAAAAATTAATTTTTATAATATTATATCTAAAATTATAATTTTAATACAGTAAAAATATCATAAGTAAAAAAATAATATTATTAAACCAAAAAATAGGATAATTTGAGAGAATTGAATTGATTTTTATACCACATTTCAACTCGCTAACCCGACCAGTCCAAACCGTTAATAGTGGTCCGATTTTGTTTGGTCTACAAGAAATAATTAACTTTATTTGAATTGTTATTCTTTCAACCTGTAGTAATTAATTTAGTCTGAAGATCACCTTTCAACCGAACCAATCCGACCATTGCTTACCTCTGTTGCAAACAAGTCAGAACACTGAAGCATTAATGTGAAGAAAACAAAAGATAGAACAAGACAAAAGATAAAGAGCAACAAAAGAGAGCTCTTCTTCTTCTGTATTAATCCTTGGAGTTATACCGTATCAGATGTTACATTACCAATAATACATCATATAATAACTTTTATTTTCTAGACCTCAAATTTTACATTAAATAACGAACAAGATTGCTTTCAGAGCTCTCCTTCTGCCAAAAACATCCCTATTTGATTAGGGATCCCCAAGACCTCCAAAACCAGCAACTTTTTCGTGTTTCTTCTTTTTTTTTTTTTTACTTCCATCAAAACTTGTCATTTTCTTTCGCTATTGGTGTTGCCTCCAACACACATTTCTTCATTCTGCCTGTCCGTATATTAAGTATACTGCCCTTCAAATTTATTGGGCAAAATTTAACATCGTCTTCTGCAATGACCACATCAATTTCAACAAAACAAAATTCCAATATCAAAAGTAACGCAAAAAATAAAATAAAAACGATGGATGGATTCAAGAGCACCTTCGAAATAATCACAAAAAATTGGTTAAAGAAGCGATTTCTTCGTTTACTTGTCCACTTCGGTAGGGATAATGGCTTTGCTAAGATATACTTGCTGCATCTCTTCTCTCCATATCTAATATATGCACATATAGCAATGGTTAGTTCCAACTCTTGAGAACTAAAATGAGTTCCAATACAACAGAAATCGTGAATGAAATCTAATACAAAAAGTATGACCAGGTGGTAATTAATGCTTCATAGATGCCATACCAAAAGAAGTTCAAGCTCATACCGTGTCACGAAATTCTAGCCGTATATGGGGCACGTTTGTCTTGTGAATATCATTTCCATCTGGTCCTCTCTTGAAGTACTCCTTACCGATCCAGTGTGACTGCATTTCGAAAGCTTGTTTTATTAATGAAGTGGAAACAAAGATCCCAGGTCAGAGAATATATATTATCATAGTCTCCAACATTCTTGTCTACATATCTCAAGAAAAATACTTGTCTACACTTTGTTTTTATCAGAACTTTATTTCTCTTGAGATAACAAAACAGATGTCAATAATTAATCTTCCTAGCACGACAAAGATTATCATCAAGAAACAACAATGAATACCTTCAAAGCATGTGAGAAACCTGACTGATAAACAGAATTCCGAGCAATCTCACACAGATCACATGAACTCAGCTTCCACACCTGTCATGGAGATATTATAGAATATAGATATATCAGCAGCCTTCCTTTCAAACTTTTAGCTTTCAGGGAAAAGGAAGAGAGCTCACAGAAGCAGCTATGCTATATTCTTCCACCAAAGGTTCTTTTGTCAAGTGGATCTGAAGTGGATCATCCGTAGAAAGGGAAACATTGAGACCCCGCAGGAAAAACATGGGAAAAGGATTCCGGTGGTAATCTAAAAACAAGGAATTGTTGCTCAAAGGAGACATGGCCAAACCAATCTGATAAAATCATTAAATCAGATTATCAATGACAAGTATCGGTGTAATACTGAAATAATCACTCCTTTGAAGTAATTTTTCTTTGAAAGAATAGAGAGTTAACTTACTTGTGCCAAATAGTACAAGTATTGTAGCACTGGAGATTTTCTCAAGTTGATTCCATGAGCAATATTATGTGATGTCAAGAATGTTGCAGCAAGGTGGTCAATATCACCAGCCTGAAATTAAAATATATTTAAGGCAAGCAGAAAACCTAACACAACACTCACATTAGAATGAATGAATTTATCCAATATTTACAATACCTCTCCAGAATGTGGACGGAATTTGATAGTTGTCATGCCCTTTGACTCACGAAGCTGGAAAAAAAAAACCAGAGTTAATGACCAACTATATAACACTTATAAGATGATCTCATTTATGAGTACTAAAAGTTATTTATAAACTATATAGGAAAACCATTTCAGGATATATAACACACTGTATTAATTCAGATGGTTTTCAGTTTTTTTCTCAGATGACTTGACATGCTATTAGTTCATTTTTAGTTTTTTACGTTTTATACGAAGAGACTACACAATATCATGACACTGTAACATAGAACACTATATTTATTAGACAAAAGATTACCCATGTCAAATAGATTAATGAATGATGAGAACATTGCACAAGTCTTCACAAGAAATCGCCAAAAGTTAAAAAAGGCTACTAAAAGTTTATCTGCATGAATTGTAACAGTATCTCAGCAAGTAATTTCACATACCTTGTTTAAGGTATACAGATTGGCGTAGCAATAATACACATAGTATGAGAATGCAGGATTAAACACATTGGTCCACTGAGCTGGTGTAGGCATGTGCTTAGTGGGACGTCTTTCAGGTTTGCTCTCATCATCAACTAGATCTAATCCAACAACCTGAATGATTCAATATTTGGAAAAGGTTAATATGCCAGCAGCATTGAAAATGACAATTCTTCTCCCTATAAGGATAGTTGTAGATCAAGTTTAACTTTACAACTTCAATCAGAAAGAGATAAAGGTTGGTATTCTTAAAAGAAACATGAAAAAGTTAGCATGCCAGCAGCCTTGAAAATGACAGTTACTCTCCTTATAAGAAAGAATAGTTTTAGATTGTGTTCAACATTACAACTTCAAGGTAAAAGGATATGAAGGTTAATATTCATAAGAAAACATGTTTTACGGCCTACTCTTCACTCCATCCGACTAAGAACTCCAAGTATCACATACATGATACATTTCATCCCAAAAAAATCCAATCATAGTTGTAACAACAAATACAGACATGCAATACATTAGGCAAAAATTGAAACAGAAGCACAAAAAAATAGGAGGCCTCCCAAAGCAAGAGAAGAGTTAAACAGCAATTTCGATTTGCTAGACCATGACTAAACATATATTTAAGTTGCTCCCATTACTTCCTGCTAACTATTGTCCATTGAAGATGTTAAGCTTAAGAGACAAACTACAACACTACCAATGATTCTTGTATAAAATTAATTTCAACGCCTATTCTTAATCCATTAGAAGGTAATGTGAGAGACAGTAACAGATGGAAAAACCAAAAAGAGTAATGACAAACCTGTTTCAAAAAGAGATGCAACTGAGGATGCGAATCTGGATCAACAGTAACCTCAAAAAGTGGAATAAAGATGTTGTCAAGAATGTTCTGGAATGATGTCACAATTCCCATTTCCTTGTATATATTGTACAATCTTGGAAGCTGAAAAATAAACATTTTCAGAGAGATTCAAGGCGTGAAACATCATAGCTGACATAATTTCTTGAAGAGAACAATAAAAAAGATTAAATGCCAAGAGCAAGTATTATAGCACATTTAGTAGCCTAAGATGAATGATTTTTTTTTCAATTGAAGGATGCTTCCTTGAGATTTCACTTAAAGAGCCAAAAGGTAGACCTGAATCAAAGGTCTACATCTTGCTAAAAGAACAAGATATTGTTCTGTTAGTTTTAGAGAAAAGGAACCAGTTAATTGCAAGAAATTGGATATATTAAAAAAAAATAGTAACTACTAACTACATCCAAATCAAAAAAATTATGAGAGGAAAATTTCCTTTTCCAGTGGGTAATGCCAGCACCAAAAAAACTCATTCAAATGATCGCAAGTAGTACCTGAATAAGCCAGACAACATTCTCGCTGTAAAGTTCGTTATTCACAATCCAACTAGCTAGTTGGTCCCATTCACTTTGCTTCCTACCATATATTGATATTCGGTATTCAGCCATCTGCATCAGAACAATCATGTTCAAAGATGAGGGGAAAATGAAACAGCCTGTTCCCATTGACAGGTTACAAAATGTTGCCTTTTTTTCTTAGGGAAACCTGAACAGCAATGCTAATAGTATTTGTACAGATTACGAAAAAAAAAATACATTGAATACCTGATATTTGCTAGCACCAAGATCAGAAAAGACTTGTTTGGTCAGCTCAGCCAGGAAACGACCTACCCAAATGAGCACAAAGCATTCAAAGTAGAAATCAAGATGTAGAAAACACGAGATCTAAAATGGAAAGCAACTCAACAAAAAACGCTAAATATTGAGAATAAGTATGGCCATAAAAGTTGAAACTTGAATGCACAATTGATAACTCTCATGCGCACCTTGAATAAGATTATCTTGCTTAAGAAAAATCTCCCTAAGCCTACTTTGACCACAAGGATTGTATTTAAGGTTGAACTTATCAAAGCGATGAAATGTGCTCTTGTCCGCATGCACATCCAAAAGGTCAACATTAAGGTCATACCTGTCCAAACAAATTTCATCATGTCAACCGAATAATTCCCATTTCTATAAGACATACAAGAAAACACAAAATCATTACCCGGTCAAATCCAAGCTCTCAAAGACTTCCTTCAAAGTCAAGTATGTTCCATCTCGGAAAATCACAACCTGAGTCATAGTTATTAGTTAAAGATGTTGCTAAGTAAATCATCCACATTGAATCAGATGATTGTTTACACATTGACATCCATGTACTCAGATGTACATAGAACTTTGCATCAATAAATCAGCACACTAAATGAACAAGAAATTGAGTTGTCTGTGAAGAAAGAAATGCCTAGAAAAGCAGAATGCCCATAATGCAGTAATTATGACAAAGAAGCAAAACGAAAGCACATAATGACTTATTAACTGAAATATACAATTCCTTACCTCATCAGGCTCTTTCCGCAGCTTTGACTTGATAAACCTTAAAAGATGCTTTTGATTCATGCATGCGGAATGATGAACATGCGTGTCAACTTTTCTTACATTATAAAAGTCACGATGAGGAGCACTTTTTTGTGCAAGAAATTCCCTATCCGCATTAAGCATCAAGTGAAGATTGAATTTCTAACATTGGCCAAATAAACATAGTGTCATAGGTCCAATCATTATCTATAAAACTATGGTGAAAACAGAAATTTCATAATCCGATCGGGAATAGTTACTTGTTCCAGAAGATTCAGCCGATGATGACATAGAGTTCTGATATTCCCAGCCGCAATTACTCTCAGGATTTGATGCAGGTCAGTGAAAAAGGTTGTAGCATCAGCAACAGGATAAAGTTCCTCTCTAGCTGGAAAAAGTACAAAAAATGTAGTAAATAAGCAGCAACTTCACACAATCATAACAAGAAAGATGCATAGAAACTAATCTCGCGTTTTACCATCTTTATTAGCATAGACATGAATTACTCCATCTTGCATTTCAAAGTAATGCTGTCAGTGAAAAGAGAATATTGATTAATAAACTAGGTCAAAAATTTTCCAAAATCAACAAAAGAACATATCCAGAAGCTCACGTCTGACTTTCCCTCAGGTGTATAAAAGAATGGCTGTGGATTAGGCTTTGGTGTGCTAGGGTCAGAAATAACTTCCTTTTCCCATGGTGCAATTGCTTCCTTGAATACATACCTCTTTCGCATTTCAAGGCATTCCTGAAGAACTATATAGGCCTCTATTTCATCAGGTGATGGTACCTCTGTTGAAAATCACATATCAGAGAAGAAGGGTTGAAACTTGAGTTAGATGCACTCATCTCACAAGAGATACAATTTCTAAAATATTAGAGAAAAACTGAGCACCAAAAAGACCTATGAAAATTACTGTCAGAAAATTAAGATAGGACATCATGTAAAACATGTATGCACCAGAACTTGTACCACAAAACAACAATCTAGGATAGGAATCATGAGCAGTGATATGAGACACAATGCTCTAAAACAAACCACTTGAAGATGATTTGTGAAATACACTAGTGCCCAAGTGAAAAAAAAAACTATAATCAAGTTCATTGGAGTGGAGATGGCACATCAAGGTGTTTTCTTTTACCGTTAGGGGTGATTCTAAGTCGAGCAAAAGTTTCCTGCTCTGGCTCTTTACGCAGGATATCAGCCGCTATAGGATCAGGTTGAACACCATGCAGATCACCAGAAACACTATGCGATCGAATCATGCTTGAAGCAGGTATAACTATTTGCTCCCCATTGGCATTAACATGTTCAGGAACCATAACCTGCAAAATTGATGGCAAGAGAATTCAACAAATCGCTAATGAAAGTTTTACACTGAAAAGAAAAAAAAATCTAGACTATCAAAATGTTAAATTGTTTTCTTAAGAGGAGGAGAAATTTTTAGCCGAGAAAACAAGAAATAAGCATATAAACTTACTGCATTTCCATTAGTATGCAGATATGCAGTGTCAATTTTTGAATTGTCAGTCATGTTATCTTCTTCATCTGACCCTTCTATACTCTCAAAGGCACTAGCACTAGCAACAGGGGACTTCGGAGAAGTTGGTCGAATAAGACTACCTTTCTTAGGCAGGCCAGCACCTTTACCTGAACAACAGTTACAGTGAAATTAATAGTCAAGACAACAAAAAAAAACTCCTACATATATCAATTTGTTGATTTGAAGTTACAATAAGAAACGATAGAATTGCAAATTCGTGGGAGAATAAATTTGGTTCATCTAATGATGTGCCACAGAACAATTGGACAGAATATAAAAATTCAATCTTCAAATTTCAGGATTATATCTGTAAGATAATAATTCAGAAAGCCAAACAAACCATCCTATTTCACACACATGTACATACAAAGCAGTAAAAAGTTTATTTTGCCTAACTGAAACAAACAAAACGACAGCGCAATATACCTTGAGGTAAAGTATGAAGCCTAGGCAAACCAGGCGGAATCCCATCAACATAAACACTATTCATATTCCGCTTCTCCTCCCCATCAATTCCGCCGGAGACAACAGTCACATCCGGGAGAGAAGTGGAGCCCCGCCTGTTCCATCTCCTTCTGGCGGGGTCGGAGTCGGCGTCCTTTTCGCGCTCGACCGTTTTGGCGAACTCAAGGAGCTGCGTTAGGGTTTTGCGGTGCATGTAGTATGCGGACACTGCGACAAATGAGGCCCCCAGCAAGGCTGCCATCGCTAGGTGGGCTGCGTATGTGTCCATGTAGGGCATGGCTTGAGTGAGGACGAGGAGTTATGTGTTAGTGTGGAGTAGTGGAAGTGAAGTGGTGGTGCGGTTTGGTTTTTAATAGGAGGAAGTAAGGTTTTGTGGTGCTATTTATAGGCTTCATTTTCATGAAAGAACTCCCACTCGAGAATTTTTCCCGAATAATTCCACCATCAATCAAACAGCATATATTCTTTGCCTTTTTACAAAATTACCTTATAAATATAATTCTCATTTATTCCATTTAGTAATTAATTACAAAACTATTGCAATTAATGATAATACTAACAGTTCAACCCGCGCAATATCACAGGATGAAATATATTTAATTCTATATATAGATAAAATATGTTAGTAGTGTGCTAATTTATCTTTCAAATTTGAATAATTCATCGATAATATTGATATAATTTACCCTGAAATCACATATTTATCGAAATATCACTTTAATAATTTATGTAAAAACCACTCTTATCTTAAAATAAAATTAATATATTTATCGATTTATTATCAAATAACACTTATATGTCAACTATTATGTATAGATAATGTCAAGTGTCAAGTGAAGAATGTACTAAATATTACAATTCTAATGATTTCTTTTAGTTTTAGTATAAGATTTTGTCATCCTTGTTTTATATGTATATATGTTCTCTAGTCTTGTTTTATATGTATATATGTTCTCTGTTCTTCATATTTTTTTTCAAATAATTACAGTAGTTGTCGAGTTTTTAAATAAATTAATTCAAATTAAGATTTTTTGTTAATTTTACTGGCATAATGTCCGTAATTTAATTTTTACTGTTTATAAAATTTTTAAATAACAGACATCACGTCATCAAAATTAACAAACTTAACTTAAGTTAATTTATAAAAAAATAAAAAGCTTTGCAATTATTCGGAAAAAACTCACACCAAATAACAAATATATATAACAAAAAAACAATAAAATATTTATAGAAAAATAAATGTGGGTAGTTAAATGATAAATCTACCATGGCATTCCTTTAAGAACATGTTTAATTGCACCAAAATTTTTTCATTGTAAATTAAATTATTTTAATGGGAAGGAGAAAATGACAAGTAAAGGAAAAAAACGTGAGTTAGTGGGATTGCTTTGCTTTGTATAATCGCCGCTTTTGAGCAAATTAACCATTGTTTGAAAAGCTTGATAACGTGATTATTAAAATAAAACAAACAAGTTAAAATTGGAAAAAAAAAATAAAGAGAGGTAGGGTTAGAGAACGGTGTCGTTTAGAGGGGAGGTGGGGTAGCATTATGGGAAGAGGGTTGTCGTGTTGGGGGAGGTGTGGACTGGAAGTCGTTTTCGTTATCCAGGGCCAGGTATGTGCCAACAAAACATGCCTAAGAGATCCATCACCAACACTTGTTGCCAAAATGTTTAAATACGAGAGTGTTTATTTTTGTGCACTGATGCGTTGTATTCCACATTAACTCTCCCAAAAAAAAAACACTTTTGTTGTATTTGGTAAGGTAGCATTTTGAGTTGTCGAATCGTTATCGTATTAATTATTATTATTCACGACAAGAAATTGAATTTGTATTATTTGTGTTGTATCTAATCGTGTACTAATCAACCGTATTTAAGCAAAGCAGGATTAACCATGATCGATAGATTCTCTTCTTTTAATCGGTTATCGGATAAAAAATTGTCGAGTCGAGTCTTTTAATGGGAATTTATCTTTTATACTATTTAACCAAGGGACACAGCTACACCGAGGTGGATAGATTCTCGTGAGAATCCCTATACTATGGGTTTCCTTTGGGATTCTTATGATGGTGCCCCCGCCATAGCTGTGGAACTTTGCGAGGAGAGAAAGGTTGATGCTTTTAGTATTTTTGAAGGAGGGGACCACGATGTTCTTTATTTTCTTTTTTTAATAAGAATTGTTTCAATCTCTTTTATTCTTTAGTACGAAGGGAACGGAAAGATGTTCTTTTTATCTCTCTTTCAATTTTTTTTAGTGAATTGTAGGGAGAGAAGCAAGGTCGTTTTTGTGGTGAATTCGCGGGTGAGGATCCATAAAATGATCTCTATTAAGGATATTATGTAACATTTTCATAGTGTGTTATATAAAATTATGTAATTTCTTATTTTTTGTTATATAATAAAAAAGTTTTTGTCATATAGCTTTTCATTATGTAACTTTTCAGATTTCAGTTACGTAATTTTACAGATGTTACATGATGAACGAATGCATCAAATGGAAAGTTACAAATTAACGATTATGAAGAGGTTCTCAACAACATTAGGTGAGAACCATTTTATGAGTCCTCGCCCAAGAAGCCATCCGTTTTTGTTCCCTCAATTATTATTTTCTAAAATTGAAAAAAAAAACAATGTGTTCAATTTGGAAGAAATTTACCAATTACTAGCGCTCAATGTACTACAATATTTAAAAATTACTTCGTATTTAGTTAAATTTGACTTCAATATGACTAAAATGCTTTTCATTAAAAAATATGATTAAAATGCGACTACAGAAGTATGCTTTCCAGATATTTCTAGTTGGGCACTCCTATGGGAAATAACATGTGAATTAAGACAATTATGTTTTCTTTCAATTAGTGGGTTCACTCCTACGAAAAACAAGGATATTGAGTGTAAGTCAAAAATCATGGATACGTGTCTAAGACATAGTATTTGCATTACATCCTCATAATAAGAATACTATATGATTTTGAGTCATAAGTAGTTCTTTATGCAAGTCTTACTTCGGAGTTCTTAAACCTAAAATTTCTATGAAACTCTAGATTTGTTATTGTGTACTTTTGACATATGCCTAAAGTGCTTGAAACAGGATGACAAGTATGAGTATGATCAGGTATGCACTTGTAAGACCTGTTTTTCAAACTTCATTTTTCGATAATTAATAAAAACAATTCAAATAAGAATGAGAGACAAGTATGAGTATAGAGAGTCTAGGTTCTTATAGAGAAACATCTCCTCAAGGTAAAGTTCCTAACTTTCTAAAATTTAGTTGAAAGAGGAATGGGTTTAGGGTTTGTGTGGGTGTAGGGGAGAAAAATAAGACTTTTACTAGGAAAAGAGGAAAAAGAAGAATCGTCATGAGTAAGAAAAGTGGAAATGGATGAGTTATGTTAGGATTGACTAAAGATGCCTAAAAGGTGAAGACTAAAGGTAGAAAAGAAGAGGAGGAAGAAAATGAGTGGAGTAAGTAGGGTTTAGGAATAAAAGTGGAAACTTTGTGAAGAATTAACTAGTGTCGTTAGGAAACTTGTAGTTTTTCGTAAAAAAAGGGTTTGAGTAAAAAAAGAGAAAACTTTGCGCTAAAATGAATAACTTTTATTGTTACGGTTATTTATGAAATGAAATGTTAATTTTTTAGAGTAGATGGAAAGAAGTTGGAGTGATTGCCAGAGGGGCTTACTTAGCTCGGTTTCAAGGTAAATGTATGTCTCAACACTTACCTAACCATTGATTGCCTTTGCATGGTTAAATATGTATTGTTTAATCGCATGGGTGTATGGAAATGTGTTGTATACAAAGTGTCAATAGTATGCATTGTTCAGGAATGATACATATGATGATTGAATGTTCTTAATTTCATGTGGTTTGATACAAAGCGTGTGAGGTGATTAAGATTGTAACGTCCAAAAATTTCGGAAAAATACTAATGTTTTAACTAAATATATGAAAATGTACAAAAATTTTTCGCAATTTAATTAAATAATAATTTGATTGAGGAAATGAAAATTTGTGAGTAATAAAAATTTTAGGGTGTCTAGATCACCGGGAAAGAGAAAAAAACGAAGGGGAGGTTAACCAATAGTGCTCGAGGGCAAAATCGTCCAAGATGAAACTTTATATATCTCTTTTAATTCTCTCTCTCTACACTTCTCTAAACATCCTCTCTCTCTTCCTACCATCTTTCCAAAGCCAAGAAAACCCTAAAGAACATGTTCTTCGTGGAAATCTTAATGTTTGGGAGTTGTAAATTCAATTGAGGATCGAATTTCGGTAAGAACTTCTAATTTGATTTGTGAAATCCCGTTTTTTTCCCTTAATCCTAGTTTTCGGACTTTAATTTCTTTCGTTTGAGCTCCGATTTGAGCAAATAATAGCTCGTTGGAAAGCTTAGTATGTGTACTATCCATCGGTAACCATTTTTTGTGTTTATACGTGTGTTAGGTGGCCAAAATTGACGTTTGAACGTCGGTGGTGAATAGTGACGGGATTGGGTTTCTTATTCGATTTCGAGTTTTGTTGCTTAGGTAAGACTCTTCGGACCTTATTGATGCTGTTTGAACCGTCAATTAAATTGGGTAATAATTGAGGTGAGAGAATGAAGAACGGGTAGGAAAAAAGTTTAGGGTTTTGAAGGAAGGATGTATGAAATTGAAGTTTAATGATAGTGCAGGATAGTAAGAATCGTAAAATATACGTAAATAAATGTGCTAGTGATAGTAAGGGTGGTTGGTGGAAGAAAGAGAAAAAGGTTAGGTGAAGGGTGGTTGTAGTTCATTAATGAGAGGAAGAGGAGAGATAGATAAATGGGGTCATTTAAAAACATTAACATAAGAACATTTGTAATTTATCGTTTTTACGTGGTTTCATGGTTAAATAATTAATGAAAAGATATAATTTGTGTAATAGTAGGTAAACATCCCAGAGAGGGGAGTTCTCAGCCGGAGCAACATGACTGCAACTTCCTTGCTATGTGTGAACTTGATTGTGAAATGTTTGAGTTGTTGTACATAATTGGGTGAATATATATGATGGCTTGTTGGTTGTTTAGAATAATTATGCAAGGTGTTGGTAATGCATGTTATTATGTGGATGATCTTGTATACCTAATGTGATGATTAGGTATGTGGGTTATTTGATGTTTGATATATGGTGGAATAGTGCTAATGAATGGTTATGTTGATGTGGCAGAGTATAAATTGATGGATTGTGTGGGTGCATGAATATGTTGTTAAGTAAGTGATGTTGAGCATGTTGGAGATTTGAAATGCAACTTTGGTTATATCTATATATAACATGACATAAATGTTTTCATTGACGCTTGATTGGGACATATGGTCATGGCATATGGCATCATACACATAGAGATGTGGAAGTAAGAAAGGATAATAAATGATAGCTCCTAGTGAGCGAAAGAAATGAGGGAGTGGTTATCGGCTCATGGGAGCGCAAATTGCAGTGGTATATAAAACATACTTTACCTCGGCATAGTGGAAATCTCGGTTCACTGTTTAGTGTTCGAGTGTGCCAGGCCAAGTAAGGGCATTATTCAGGCCAAGTAAGAGCGTAAAATCTATGGTCCATAGTAATTTATAACCAATACTCCCGGCCGACGAGGCCCGTTTCCAAACGTCACAAATTTTGGCCAAGTAAGGGCAAAAACCTTAAATCATACTAGATGTGCATTAAGAAACATGCACTTGCATTCATTATGTTGAATTACGTACAAATGTGTGAATGAATGTAAGAATGATGTTGTGGTATATGAGATATGTTGAATGAATTGATGTTTGTATGGAAATATGGATGGATATGAAGTTGGATGTGTGTGATTGGTACAAGGTTGTTTTTTATGATAAAATTTGGTTTGGAATTGTATGGCTTGATTTGTGGAATGTTGATTATGAATGTAGAGGTTGTTGGTTGAATGATTAAGTGCAAATGTGCTAAAATTTTGGATACAGGGGACCCAAACAGTTTGAGGAACGGCCTGGTCAGCCGGTTCCCCAAACTGTTCCATTTTTTTATTCTAGAGGACTCAAACGGTCTGGGGAACGGTTTGTGCAGCCAATTCCCCAAACCGTTCCATATTTTTGCACATTCCAGAGGACCCTAACGGTTTGAGGAACGACCTGGTCAGCCAGTTCCCCAAACCGTTCTGTTCTATTTTGAGGGCTGTCCAGTGTGTCCAAACGGTTTAGAGAACGACCTAACCAGGTCGTTCCCCAAACCATTCGATACTGTTCACGGCTTTCAAAAAAGTGCTTGTTTTGGAGGATATCGAATCTAATTGTTTGTGCACGTGTATAATGACTTAATTCTTTGATATTGGGATGAAAATTATTAATTATATACTTTGGATAAATGTACAATTGCATGAGAAGTTGTCCATTTGGTAAATGTTGCTTATTGAGTGTCAAAACTCATTGCGTTTTATGCCTGCCGTGTGGGCAGGGGCTTGAGGGGGATCTATTTTGATACAAGAAGGATAGATTTTGCTGGACTCAGACCTCAGTGTTTGAGTTCGAGAAACCAAGGTGGGCTGTGCACAAAGAGGTTTTCGGATTCAAAACAATGCATGTTTTTCCTTGTTTTGGTTATAATTGAAATGGAATTTGATGGGTTCCTTTTCTTTCATAACCTGAAACAAAATTTTGTATCTTGGTTAAAATGTAATACCATCCTTCTCAAAATAGTGTAAAGTGTTATTTTTATTAGTAAATGTATTCTATCTTCCAATGTATAATATGGTTTAAATTGGTATTCTTTATTATTGTTCCAAATGTTGATATCCGGGTTTGGTTATTACCTTGAATGAATTAGTAACGTAACATGAGGGAATAGTTGCATTCGGGTGTCACATAGATGATTAATGAAATCTTGCATATGGTGATGACTTAGGTTTTACGTATGGTTTGGGATGAAAGATTGATTTTGATCATCGTATCATGAACTATAAGATGTATGATTGAATACGGAAACGATGATGGTTTGATTGCACTGCATGATATGTGTGGGTATTGTATTGAGTTGAATGGATTGATAAACATGACATCATAAATATTTTTCATTAGAGGAGCATGCGACTCATAGACATGTATATGAGCATGCAACTCATAAGATTTATAGAGTAAGCAACTCAAAATAAAAAAAGGGCATGAGGGTCAAATATATAGCAACATGAGACTCAAAATTTTTAAAGTAAGCAGCTCAATTTGATTATGGGAGAAAGAGGTTCAAATGATACTTAAGACATCCAAGGGATGTCTCTTGTATAGATATGCATCAATACATTCATATGAATTTATGTGAACAATGCGATACTGGAAAATATGATGAGGATATATGTGAATTATGATAGTTTACTCGACATTTGCATATATGGTTGAATTATAATAATTCATCAAGAATGAGACAAATAAAATATTGAACCATAATGATTTTAAAATAGAAATACATTGACTTGATATTGTTTATGAGAAAGAAAATAAAAGGAGTGTGGGACATATTAAAGGATGATTCAATCATATTGTTAAGAGTGTGTGACTCATAGTGCGATGCATTGAGTATGCTAATGCGTGTGACTGAAAGGAAATGAATGAATATGAGATGTTTGGAGTAAAGACTTGATGTCGTGTTGAGTGTTGAAATTTGTGTTTGGTGCTTGGTTGTTATGCTTTTAAGTGTTTATGTTTTGTTTCCTACGAAACACATTGTTTTATTAATCCATGTGCAACTACACAGTCAAATTACATGGAGGACACCGACAGTGTAGTTGTCCATGTAGTTTTAAAATATGGATCAAACACTTGTTCTTTATTTTTTGTTAACACCATTACACAAAAATCACTACATAGTCACTAACCGTGTAGTATGGTTGTGTAATTGAATAGGTTGTCTTTTCTTGTGTTTTTTTTGTATGAACTCATTGTTTTCCAATAAGATATTATTCTAATTAATAATTAATTATTAATAGATGAAGTTTGAGGATATTATATTATTATTATCCTTATCTACATGCATTTATTCACATTAGAGACCTTATGCTTATGACTACACTTACCATGAGAATTGGAGGGCATGTGCTGGAGAAACTTGGCCGATTGATTTTAGGTTGAGAGGTCATCTTTCCTTTTGGAATGACAGGAGAAAAAACTGTAAATAAGTAAGTTATTGGGCTTGGTTTGAACTTTGAATTGTTTTTTAGTTGTTTATATCTCATCCATGTTGGCATTGGTTTAGAAAAAAGTGCCGTTTTCTCTATCAAAGTGATATTCAGCTGTACTGTTCACTTTTAAAAAGTTGTTGCAAATTTAATTTGAGATTATTTATAGTGAAAAATTAATAGGGTTACAATGAGAGGTGTTATTGCTGTGATTAAATAACACACAAGCATAAATTATCTACTTCTTCTGATGATTGAGTTGACTATAAAAAATTTTGATCCAATATTTCATTGGAATCTTTCTTCTTTTTCTTTTCTATGTTACTGCACAAGAATTACATTGTGGCACTCAAATTTTTTTATTTAACTAATTTAAAACAATAATACAATTTTTGCTAAATTTTTTTGTAGGACGAGCCTGAGTGCTAAGTGCAAAAATAAAAATATATCAACATAAAACAACATGCAAAAGAAGCGTGATAAATGTATATTTAAAATGGACAAAAAGTTTTCAAATTAAATAAACATGAGTTACATCCCTGAACCTATAACGTAGAATCCCAATGTCACTTCCTCAATCCTCTATTTTTAGTCAAGTCAAGAAAATGCAATTTATGAGTTTTAAACTTAGTAAGGTATATCCTCAATACTTCTCTATCTAGTTAAAGTATTATACGTTCATTATTTCATACACTCATGAAATCCTATTATTATCTTCTTTTACAAATTAGTATGCTAGGGTTTATTATTCAAGGTTCAAACATCATCATGCCTTATTAAGTCCCTTAATCTTATGTTTGATATCTTATTTATCAATGTCAAGTGTGGTACAATCATTTTTATAGTTTTCAGCACAAAATTATCAATACTATACAATATTTGGCATTATAAGGCCTTTTACATGATTTGCCTAAGCAATGTCTCAAACAGTGTAATACCATGACCTGACATACATTAAGTCTCATACTTTGGCATATGGTTGAGGACAACCATGTTACAAACTGTGTTGTACCACTATAACCCATGTTACTTTAAATGACCTTGTACACAACCATGTTTCAAATCGTGTACCTTTACTATAAAATTTTTCACGATGTTTAACTTCACATAGCCTGGCATACTGTTTACATAAACTATGTTAGAAACAGTGTAAGTTCATTGTATAGACCAAAATAAATTTTCATTAAAAAAACCTCACACAACTTGTCACACGATTTACATATGTAGTGTCCAAAACCGTGTGGGCCACTATGCTGCATCAAAAAACATAAAATTCACAGCAATACAATCCAAAATTCCATCACAACAATTCATTCAACAAATAAATTCATATCAAATGGTTCCATGGTCATTCAAACATACACAATACATCTCTACAACATCTTAAACACTCATAAACATGATTCATAAGCAAAAATTTTCATAATAAATAACAATTCCAACAATCATAACCTTATTGCAATTCATGTTCATCACGTTTCAGTAACTTTTCCATCAATCACAATATTCATGAACCATCATTCGAATTCATGAACCATTGGATTATCCTACATTTATCAATGTTTATGAATCGTGGAATGCAATATGTCATGCTTCCACTTAGAGCTCAAAACAAGCATGCTTTTATTTATTTTTCACATTTTTCTATATTATGGGTACACATTTATTATACATGCCCCCTTTAGTGCCAATTTTGGCGTCTCATGTATTGAGCCTTTGGCTTTAATATATTGCACCTTTTGTGCCCATTTTGGCATTTAGTGCCTTGAGACTTTGGCTCTTTAATATCATTTCATTATTTTTCCACCCTTGGCACCTGTTTGGCAATTCGTGCCTTGAGCCCTTGAATTCAAAAAAATCAAGCATCATCAACAATCCAAACTCCAGTAAATCACAACTATCAATTCAAAAAAATCACACATTTCGTAATAGTATTATTCTATGACCATGAATTCAATTAAGTACCATCAATAAAAAATATTTCATTCATCATATCACAATAATTTTGATATATTGTCTATCATATTTTAATAATCCATCATAACACAATTACAAAACATTCATATTCTTTCCATCAATCCACATATTTCATGTGACGCTCAAAATTGCAAAGTTCATTTTCAAATAATTAATGATTTGGCAACCATTTTTTTTCTTTTTCAAACCAATAATTAGCAAAAGGAGGAACACATGTAAATGCATTTCATTTAAATATATTTGACCCGATTCGGTCGTATACAAAATAAATGTAACCTGAACAACATGCGAAAGCAATGGAAATAGATTTACAAGTAAAAAAGCATGTAAATCATTTTCTATACACAAGTTCGTATAGATATACAAAAGTGAGTCCTAAAGCAAAAACCTCAAAATGCAAGCTAGGAGCCAACCTAAGCAGTCACTGTATCACCCCCGAGCCGCCCAAAAAGTGAGTCCTGATCGCCTCTACTGTCGCTCTGCACAATCATCACAAAACACACATGCACGCGAGTAACTAAATACCTAGTAAGTACCTAAAGCACACTTACCAAAGTAGTTAATGCTTAAGTACTCGTTGGTAAAGTGTGTTCAGTGTTTCAGATCATTAGGATAGGGAATTCATCCTAGGTTAACTAAATTCAATAGTCATTAGTTCATTATCCACGATTAAGGGCCATATATCCTAGTTATGCCAAACTACCCCATATTAGGCGGTTATTAATCCTCGTTTGCCCTAAAAACTTAAACATTTTTAAGCTGAAAAATACATAAGAACGCCCTGGGGAACGGCCTGCACAGGCCGTTCTCCCTCTTTAGAATGATTCTCAATCAGAACGGCTTGGGGAACAGTCTGCACAAGTTGTTCCCCAGCCTGTTCTGACCCTCTTGAATGACTCTAGAAGTGAAACGGCTTGAAGAACAATTTTCATGGGCTGTTCTGACCTTCTGTTCCTAGAAACGACAGAATTTACACTTAGAACCTCATACAAACAAACTCGAATCATTGATAGCATCTCCGAAGCAATTCACACAAATCAGCAAGGCTTAAATAAAACACATTTCATTTTACCTAATTGAATCACACAACATCAATAATTGTAATCCAAACTAACCACATTTCATCAACCCTTTGATATAATTGATACAAAATTTCACCAACCAAAATCAAGTTCCATATCTTTATTGGTACAAAATTTCACCATGTCACTTAACATTAATCCAAACACATAAAACTTTAAATATACTCCATCTTCATATCCAAACCATATAAATATTCAAATGCGAATGTATGAACCATGAAATGCGAATGCAATTCACATAAATGCATGCCCCGGGGCCTTTCTTGTGTGCGTAAGAGAGTCCACTCTCATAAAATTTGGGCCAATCCCCATTTTATATTTTGCGCTCTCGCTTATTGGGCCAATTTGCCTATTCATTTAGAGCCTTTGCTCAGTGGGGCAATCCTCCTGATAATAATATGAGCTTTCGCTCAGTTGGGGCAATCCTCTTGATAATAATAAGAACTTTCACTCAGTTGGGCCAATCCCCCTCTTTCATGAACACACGCAACATGCTCATGCTTATCCATGTACATGAATGAATGGAATATCATATTTCTCAATCCCAACATAACTATTTCAACAATACAATACAACCACATTTTCACAATAGAGTATAAACATTCAAAATTTCTTTTACAACATCATGCAACACCACTTATAACATCATTTCTTACATTTTCTCTTAACATCAACCACACCATCACAATCACGATCATTTCACACCCTACACATAATCCAAACACAATTTTATTTCATTTCCTTTAAACGGTTTTCATAACAACAATACAACATCATCACATCATGCGTCCAATACCATCCGTATCAAAACAGGCACTCCAAACACGCACAACCAACATAGTCCATAAAAACAATCAATCGTCACAATCGTACCATTCAAGTCCATTTTTAAATGACATTTTACTACACATTTTAACATGTTTGAATTCAATCAAATATAGTCAACCATACAAAAGCAAGACATACAATGGTAAGTGTGAATTCATTGCACTTACCTCGAGATGCGCGAAGTCGACTCTTGGCTCAACTCCGCTCTGGGTCCTAAACT
>CANYCX010287526.1:0-10270 GCA_948193385.1 Breynia disticha f. nivosa
ACTCCCTCGTCATTTAATCACTTAGATTCTTTATAATTTAATGTGACTCATTTTCACCAAGAACCTAAGTGCATGTATGGTATGTACAATGTATGTCAACCAAATATCAACCATTATTCAACAACATATAAACCATATATCAACCATTTTATCAACAACATATAAACGACATTTCAATCCATTTATCAACAAAATTTACCACAATAAATTTCAATATGACATGTTAATAGTTTTCAACAACATACCATTTCCAAATATGATGTCAACACATATAATCGTCACAATTTCACATGCCACAACATGACCATACATACTCATCAATCCATAAACATCACAATTCATCAATATTCATACCAAAATAATTTCACACGCAAGGATGGTTGTGCTAGTGTTACTTACCTTGCAAGACACGTTAATTTCCGGGTCGAAAACTACCCTCGCCTTGTTTTGATCCGCCTATGGATAATTAAATGACACATTTCATCAATTATGTGTACAAGAATTATTTTTAACAATAATGAAAAATATTATTAAATTTATTTTCTTAATTCTTACATCTTCTCTCTTTTCCTCTATTCTTCATTTTTATATATGAATTTCCAAAAGTAAGACTTAAGTCTTTTCCATCAACCTCTTCTTATATTTCATTTTCTTCATTATATTACCATTTTTAAGGCTTAATCCAAGTTAACTTACTTATGATTTTTCCTTTTCCAACTTCAAATAATGTCTACACATTAATTCTCCAATCATCTTCCAAAAATCCTATCTATTTACCTACCCTCTCTTTCATCCCTTCAACCTTATACTTTTCACTTAAAGGAACATTAAAAGTACTTTCCATATACCTCAAAAACACTTACCAAGTGGTAAAACACCGTAGTAACTTCGGTCACGTAAAATCCAACTCTTCTCTACTGACACGTCCTTGTTCCTTAGCAATTTTCAGTACCTAAATCACATTTTTAACATCAAAATCACAGGAATATGGAGAGTAGACGTTTAGAGCTTTCCAACGAGCATTTATTTACTCAAATCGGAGCTCAATCGAAAGAGTTATGGCATTTAGAAGTTGAGCATAAAAACCATACGGGATTTCATAGATATAAGCATGAATACTTACCAATTTAAAGCTTCCCACTTGATTTCTAAGCTCCAAACCACCAGAATTTTATTAGGAGAGGATGATTTCAAGATTTGTGTAACAAAAATGGGAGACGGAAAGAGAGGTTTCGGTCGGAAGAGATGAAAGAACAGAAGAGGAGAGAAGAATGAATTAACAAGGAAAAGAAATGAAGGTGGGGATTAAAAAGAGAAAAAGGAAGACTTAATGGGGGACAAGGGCCTAAATTAAGGACTACACTTGAGTGTGTCGTGTGAGTGATGTGGGTGGTGGAAAAGAAGATGCTTTCATTCGTCTGGAGTCCATTTTGTTTTGCAATATATTTGTCCCAGGCTCTGAATAAAATTCCGATTTCGAAATTCTCGAAATTCAACCTCTAAATATAATTGTCGTAATCTCCCTGTTATTTATTGCTCATCAAATAATTATTTTAAATGAGTGCGACGAATTTTATTATCTCTCCCTTCGTAATAATATAGTTGTCGTCGTTTTCCTTTCACGATCGACTTATACATTTACGATTTTTAATTCTTTAAAAATTTTATATTACTAACCGAATTATTATTAAAATTAATTTGCGAAAAATTTACGTACATTTTTACTTATTTTATTTATAATTTTGTAGTTTATTAAAAATTTAGGATGTTACATGTTCTCTGGAAATGTGTGAAAATGTTGTTGTTTTACATGTTTGAAATGTGTAGTGTTTGTTAAGTGTTCTGATCATGTTTGCATTTCATTGATAGATATCGCATCCAGCTCTAGACCACATACAAAGAGAGGCAACGAATCCACACGAGACAATACAGATGTCTCACTCTATAGTAGGATCTAGGCATGATACCCATGACCCGAACCAGCCTCAGTACAGTCCAGCTTACCTGTATCCACCACCACCTCCACAGTATTATCCTATCTATCCACAGTTGACTCCTAATCAAGTGAGATCCAAAAACTTTAAGGAATTGAAGAAGTTGGGAGCTGTTGAGTTTAGAGGTACTACTGATCTAGAGTTTGTCGATGATTGGTTAATCAGTTGATCCGTGTTTTTGGAATGATAGAGGGGAGCATAGCAGACAGGTTGGAGTTTGTTGTTTCTTTGTTACAGGGCCTATAGTTGGTGGAGGAAAGTCTCACATGCTTTAGAGTTTCCGAGGGTATTAACATGGGAGGATTTTGTGCGGGTATTCAGGAGGAAATAAGGAGTAACGAAAATGATATATATGTGAATGATAAGAAAAGTTTTTAAAATATACGTAATTAATATGGTAGTTAGATTAGGATGTTTTAATATATACAAATGATATTGAATGATTGTTTTATAAAATGAAATAAATAGGAATAATTTATAATAGGTTGATAATTGGTTGATTACAAGGATACAGTAGATGCATACAAACCATACCTAAATAACATGAGTTATGTATTGCAGATGAATAGGAACATGGTAGTATAATACGGTGTCGTGCTCATGGGACGTGTTACACTAACATGAGCTGTGTTCTGGATCGAGCTACAGGCCAGGTTCTATACTATCATACGTATACTTGACGTATGATTTTCATAAAATTTTTATTAAAGAAAAAGTTTTTAAATATTCTGCATATTAAGTATTATAAAGGTTAATCACATGATTAAATACGTAATATGTATATAATGTTTTAATAACTCTAATGTAAGAATTGTGAATGATAACTACTTATGACTCAGTACCATGCATTGTTATCACGATCGAATCTAATTCAAATACCATATCCTAGATGTAACATTCTCATCCTTAAACTCTATAATTGATGAAATGATTAATATAATTAAGAATGCATTAACTAAGTTAATATTATATTAATATTTTAAGTGATTTGAGGATTATAATTAGGAAGGAAAATACATGAAAATAAGAGAGAATAATGCTCAGGTGAAAACAATTTACAAATAGAAGTTAGAATTACGTTTTGGTGCAGTTTAGAAGGTCAACACCAGGGGTGTGCAAACCAACATGGGGATCGTGCTCCTGGGAAGAGTGTGAACATGACCTTGTTGAATATGAGCACAACCGTATTTTTGTAGAATGATTTTTAGCACAGTGGTTGTGATGTTGGTCGTGTGAAAGCACACAGGCCATGTAGAGGACAACATGGGCCATGTCAACCTGGCAGACTCTTAGAAATCCTTGTAAATTGAAGAAGTAGGTGGCAAATTCTTTTAAACAAAAGCAGAGACTAAGTTTGAGAAAGAGAGAAAAATAGTAGAGAGTCAAGAGAGTGTGAGAAAAGTCAAAAATAGAGAGAAGGAAGAGATTTAACACTAGAAATTAAGCTAAAACTATACAATTGAGAGTAATATTGAACTAAGGATCAGGAAACTATGTCTATATAGAAATCTACGGAGAAAAAGGTAAGAAATTTACAAAGTTATATAAATGTTATCAATAATTCACAAGAATCTAGCATAGAATTAGAAATGCTTACAAATTGACAAAAAAAAATTTGATGAAATTGATATAGGACCATGCATATGAATATGTATGATTATAAAGGATGACATATGAGATGTCGAGATCAGCATCGAAGCCTCGATACTCAAAGTATTTTAACTAGCAAGTGAGTAATCTAACTCACTTTTAAATATAATAAATTATGATGATTATGATTATGATTATATATGTTAAAAAGGTTATATGATTGTGATATATATATATATATATATATATTTGAAAATTAATGAATGAGTGGGATTGTACGATTCATACTCATACAGGTTTTATATGTTACAGGTATATGGAATACAAAATGTTTTAACAGGTATAGTAATATATAATATGTATATGCATGATTATGTATGATTTTGATTATGAGAAGTGTACAGAGATAATTGTGGAGGTACAGGATATTGTAGACGACGGTTGGATATTGTAGAGGACGGTTGGACTTGTGTACAGGGTATGGGATATGTAGACAACAGTTGGATATTGTAGACGAAAGATGGATAAATATTATACAAGATATGAGAAATTCAATTTTATGATTCATTTATATTTTTATGTTTCAAATTCAGTATTATGAACATAAAATCTTTAGTAATATTATGAATTTAATTACTTAATGTAAATGATTACTCAGTGAGCTCGCGACTCACAAAATCAATGTTCGTAAATTTTGATTTTATAATCTAATAGATAGCTATGAGTTTATCATTTGGACACATCAGGTGGGTTGGTTACTACTCCCCATATTCTATCTACATCAATTACCCAGTCCTTGACATTATGTACATGAGTGTATTGAACTAACACAGACCATATTCCAATTGTTCCTTGGACATGTTGTATATTGTTTGCACAAGAAAAATAAATATATGAGATACATACATGATTATTATAAATATAATCAAGAAAGAAAAAATTCTAAATAATACTCTGATTAACAGTCATATGAATAGTAAATATGTAATTAAAACAGTAATTAGGTTAAGGTATTATATTTTGGTATCGAAGCAAGTATAGTTTTTGTAGGAAATATTAATTGTGTATGAGTTGCGGCATGCATATGTGTGTGCATTGTGTAAAATGTGTGCTAAATCATTCATATTTTTGTTTCATAGATATGTCACACCCATGACAACCATCAGAGAGAGAGGGAGTAGCAGACCCTCGGGGCACAGTACAGATATCTCTTGCTCTATCACTCTATGAGCCATATGATCTAGCCTAGCCTTATTACTATGATCCAACACATCCTTTGTGACCCCCAAATTCAAATATCATTTACGTATAAACTTCCCTCCTGCAATGACACTCGAACTTCAAAATCAAGTTTTTGTTTTGAAATAATAAAAATAAACAATAAGGAAGATAGAAATGAAGGACATAATAACCAAATCATCTTTCATATTTAAAAACATGTACAAAGTTTACAAGGCATGTATTGTTATTAAAACATGGTATACAAAATAACTTAGGTTATGAAAGAAATAAGAATCGAATTGATCCTAATTATAACCCGTCAAAATACAATACGTGCCATATGTTAACATAGTCATGTACAAAAATCTCAAAACCCTAATCCAACTAGTGCATTGCACACCTTGGTTCTTTTTTTTTTGCGATCTCCAATTTTCTGAGCAATGCACACCTTCTCATCCAAAATTTAAACTTCTCGGGATTCTGTCGAGTGTAGCAGGCACTAAATTGCATGAGTTATAAAACTCAGTAAGTAACATAACAATAATTTTTCGAACACTCTACATCGAGTGTCCATTCTTATTCTCTTTATTTCAACAAAAACAGTCAATTAACATATAGCCCTATTCAACCCCCTTTAAGAGATACAGTTGGTGTAACAGCATATCCTCTTAAGTTAAAACAGAGTTGGTTCAGCAAACCCTAGATAAAGTGAAGTTTGTAAAAAGGTGTATGCAAGCAGCTCAAGATCATCAGAAGAGGACTGACATTATTGAGAGATAGAGTATGCAGTCAGTGATAGAGTTTTCTTACGAGTTTCACCCAAGAGAGGTGTTATTCAATTTGGAAAATGTTGGAAGTTGAGTCCTAGGTATATTAGACCGTATGAGATTATTGAGAGAGTGGGACCATTGGCATACAGATTGAGGTTACCAGCAGAGTTGTCCTGATTACATGATGTGTTTAATGTTTTTATGTTGAGATGGTACCGATCTGATCCTATCCACGTGTTGAGTGCTCCAGAGTTAGAGATATCAGAGGAGCTGACTTATGAGAAGGAGCCTATTGAGATGTTCGATCGACAGGTGAGACGATTGAGGAATCGCGAGATTTCGATGGTTTTGGTGAAGTGGAGCTTTCATTCACCAAAAGAAGCTACTTGGGAGGTTGAGTCAAATATGAGACGACAGTATCCATGTATGTTTTCATACTCTACATCAGGGCATTGAGGTATGTTCTGATCCTGAATTTTAATATGATATACTGATATGATTCAGATTGGGAACGATATGATTGATTGATTGGTCTTACGTTGGATTTGATTTGGTTTAAATTTTGTAGATGAAATTTTCTAAGAGGGGGATAATTTTGTAGATAAAAAAAATAAATGATTTAATTGAGGTTTATGAAGGTTAGTTGAAGGTTGATATAAGGTTGATATGAAATAACCAAAGAAAAGTGAAATGCTAAAAACCAGAGAAGTACGCGTAGTTGGCACGACCACACGTACTTTGCCATCCACCACGTGTTCTCCATTGTTTTCTGGAAAAAATATAAAGTTTGCTCGGTTGCCCGAACATTCAAGAACTTATCATATATACTTCAGAGAAAATGTGAGAGACGAGTAGAGAACTAACATTTTCGAGCGAAAGAGATTAATTTAGCAAGAACTTTAATTCTTGCAAGAAATCCATCCAAGTTGACAAGGTAAAGTAAGGTTGATAGTTGGTTCATGAATTTATGTATGTTTATGCTCTGAATTGATGGATTGAATGCAATTAAACTGAATTGATACTGAAATCCTTAAGCTTATGAGTTAAAGACTTGAATGATTCATTGTTTATAGTTTATGATATGAAAATCATTATGAGAATGAATTGTGAGAAGGTTAAGTTATGAAGAAAATTGTGGGAATTGGATGAATGAAGGTTTAGAACAATGCTTTGATGATTCTAAATAAAGAATAAATGCGATAATGATTAGTTAATGAATTGTATACGAATAATTTTGTACAGGAGGATCTGTACGACGACTGATGAGGGATTGATTTGGGGTTGACATTGTTGAGTTTACTTGTATTCAGACGTAAGTATTATATGCTTACCACATTTGATCGTAAGATTAATTCTTTAGTGAGAATGTAGAATTATTATGCTATCTATTTATGTCATTATAGTTGGCCTATAATGTTGTGATTGAGATTACTAGATATATATGAATCATATAGAAAATGAGATGTGTTGGTTGACTTAGAGTTGATTTCATCTATTCTAGTAGACTGAATATGGATATATGATGTTGATTCAAAGTGAAAGAATGTTATAAGGCTTGAAATGAATTCTTATTTTGTTGTTTATTGATATGAATGTAATTAGTATGTGTTTTGGCTATATGTCTTGGTTGACATACGTTCGACATTTATATATGCCTTTGTTGTCATATAGTTCACATATGGTCGATATATAGTTGATTAATGGTAAGCTTGTATAGCTTACAATGTTAAATGTTGACATGGAGTTGATATTGATACTTTGACGATAGTTATATCTGTGTGGTATGTTTTCGTGATAAATGTAACCTGTGTGGTATATTATATGCTCTCTGTGAGCTATATTTTATACTTTGTGAGATGTAATAATATGAATGTCATTCCTATGCTACGTGTTATTACGAATGTCATTCATACATTTACATATTACATAAGTTTCTATATGACACGAGCTTGTGTGGCAACAATATTCCTATGTAGACTTTTCTATATGGATAAAGGACGTGTTGTGTTCTATCTTGAGCTGAGCTATGTGCGGTCCGAAACATCTCCTGTGTGGTATAGAGGTATTCTAGTCTATCCTCTCCTGTGTGGAACAGAGGACAAATACTCGGGTAATCCTGTGTGGATTTACATTAGCATTTCATTTTATACATTTACATTTCTATATGTATGATCGATATGATTAATCCTATGTGGATGATTATTTGATGTAAATATGATCTGTGTGATCATTCCAGTGTGGTTTGTATTTGTTGTGTGCTATCCTGTGTGGATGTTAGATTGATCTGTGTGATCTTAATTTTGTTGTGTGCTATATTGATAGATCTGAACAATCTAAAGATTGTTGTGCGCTAAATTAAGTATATATACCTTTGTGGTTAGAAAATCCTGTATGGTTTGAATGGTTATGATTTGTACTGGCATGAACAAATGCCATAGCGAGAAAATAGATACGCACGTCCTCGCGTAGATTTATATTTTTCCCCGGCGCATCATTTTATTTAAATGAACCTACCAATACATAGGGAGTATGTTTTATACCCATCCCCGTGTTTGATTAAATGTTGTGTAGATCGTAGGTAGCTGATAGAACCATTTATACACATCTTTTTTGTTGTATTTTTCAGTGGTTTCCGCTAATATTTGGATGGATAAATAGCATTAAATGACATATTGTGCTTAACAAGGGTTTTATTCAGGTGCGCAAGGAAGAGCGAGAATTTTGCTGGAATTACAACGGAAATCGGAAAAGAGTCGTGGCCAAGAGAACCACGAAGTTGATTTATTTTAAGAAGTAAACAGAAGGTGAATGACGAACGTGACTCACCCAGGGCTTCGATCGTGATGACCAGAACTTAGAGCTAAGTGTGGACAGAAGACAAGCCACGATTGAGACTAGAAGGATCATGATTTGGTCTGGAACGTGACTCAAGAAAGAATGTTCCATAGCTAGTCAGGAGGAAGATCACGTTTGTGACTCGTAGGAGTCTTGAACGTGGCTCAGTGGAACGTTCATATTCTGGGCAGAAGGGGTATCACGAACGTGATGCATCGAACCACGATCGTGATCAGTAAATAGGACACCCAACCTTCAAACAGAAAGAGAGACTCGATCGTGATTCACCATAATCACGATCGAGATGGATCAGAGTATTGAGCAGAAGGCTCACCACGTTCGTGGTTCCATCAATCACGAATGATTCCTTGATCGTGAACATTCAGCAAAGCAACCAAACACCAATCAGAAAGGGGGTCTCGATCGTGACTCACCCGCATCACGATCGAGACAGTTTGTGACTATCGGTTGAATCTTGACAGAATGCAGACCTCGAACGTGATTCAACTGGGTCTCGTTTGGTGACCAAATGGGACACATATTTAAGGCTTCATTTTAAGGGTTGGAGCACGTTTTTTGGCTAGAGAACAAAGTGGGGATAGAAGGTTTTGTTTAGGGTATCTTTCATTTACATTATGTCTTCTTCATTTCCTTTTTGTTTGTGTTTAGATTTAGCCATGCTAGGCTAGATACTTGTTGGGTTATCTTAAATGTAAATAGTGGATTTTTTCTTGGTTGTTTATGGATGATTGAAGGTGTGCTTTTATAGATTTTATTCAAATGAAATATGAATGTCTATTTTAATTCTTGTTATGAATGGGTTATTGTTTATGTTAGTAGAATTAAATGTTGCTAATAGCCTCATTATGGAACTGCGAAAGCCAAGGTCTAAGGAGAGTTAAATCATTGAGTAAAGTGATGTCAAAAAATGCTAGCTGGATAGCTTGGATTAGATTTTCATCACTTTGATCAATTGATTGTTCATAATGAATAGTTAATTGTATTTGCCTAGTCATTGCCTATTTCTAGTAATCCTAGTCTGGAGTTGTGAAAGACTAGGGTTAGGAAGGCTAATTTAAATAGAGTTAGGATTCAACCGGATAGAAATATACTGGTTGAACCTAATGTGTTCGATGAAATGCCTATGTTTGACAGCCTTGCTTAGTTTGGTGTATCATGAAAGTAGAACACCTATTAAGTATAAGGACACGATTTTGACCAGTTCGAAAGGAACTCTTAATCAATGCTAGCGCGAGAACACTATCATTTACCCTCATTCCGTCAAAGAACCAAGCTTAGTCCATATTGAACCTAAGATAACCTGAGTCTTTTATACATTGTTAATCTTTATTCTATCTTTGCATATATTTAAATTCTATTTAAGTTTACTTGAAAATCCAATCTTGATTCATGTTAACTGTTTTCTTACATTTATCTTTACAAACTAAATTAGATTAATTACAAAGTTCCTTGAGAGATTCGATCCCCAGAGTTTATTTTCGTGGTAAAACTACATCGATTCTAGTACACTTGCTAGAGCCGGTCAAGTTTTTGGCACCGTTGCCGGGGAACGGCGTATTTAGTTTAATTTCGTGCCTTTTGTTTTACTAACATTTTTCTTGTTGTTAGTTTTATCTTTTTGTAGGTTCAATTTTGTTTATGCTTCTCCGATGGCACAATCATCTGGAAGAACTAGTTAATTATTACCCGGAAATAGAAAGGGTGATTTCGGAACGCAGAGTTAGAAATAGGAGAATGGAGAGGCAACCAGATTTTGATGATGGGATCCGTGCGCTGGAGGGTGGAGTCCCTAATGAGATGGGCGCAAATCCTATGTTGTTGAGACGTAATGGAAATGGT
>CANYCX010287873.1:0-29277 GCA_948193385.1 Breynia disticha f. nivosa
AAACTTACCAAGTAATTGTTCCTTACTGATTTCCTAAGCTCCAAATCACTTAGTCCTTGCCACAACTTAATGATTTGTGTCTTGAAAATGGTTTTGAATGAAGAAAAGAGGAGGTTTGTAAGAAAAGAGAGAAAGAATGGACAGAGGAAGAGAAGAGGATCATATGAGAGAAAGAGAAGAGAGGAGGAAGAAGAAAGAGAAATGAGGAGAGGAGGGTTTTGAGGAAAAGTGGATGGTTTGTCGTGGAAGTGGGGAGACAAGGTGGGGAGTGTAGCTTTTAAGTCGTGTCGGGTCTATTTTGCTTCGTAATTTATTTACCCGCGACTTCAAATAAATTTCCGATTTCAAATTTATCGGAAACCATAATCTAAATATAATTATCATAAACTCTCCACTATTTATTTCTTAACAATTATTCATTTTTATTATCGCGAAAAATTTATACGTATTTTTCACGTATTTATACGTATTTTTACTGTATTTTACTGTATTTTACGTAAATTTTGGGATATTACAACATATTTTTCACTTACTAAAAGTGTCGAAGGGATCACTTGCAAAATTGCAAGGATGTCATCTTCTAAGGCGTCCTTTATAAGTGTTTTATTGTAATTTTAGACTTTACATTAATGTAGTCATCTTCTTGCAATTTATGTTTCTCGTATTTCAATTCCTTTACAGCTTTTCACATTTAGGAGTAGAGTAACTTAGTTTAATCGATTATCAGCGTAGCTTAACTTCACCAAAAGTCCTAAGTCTATTAGGTAATACGAACCCACAAACAAGCGAACACCCCCGCCTAGTAGCGACTATCCTTCCCGCGAAATATTGGTACAACAAGTTGTAGATTGCAAGATATTTTAACAATTTTGTTAAATGTTGGAGTTGTTTTTATTGCCGATCTGTGAATCAAGTAGTTCACAAGATTGTCAGAGATTTTGGTTCTTCACCAAGTTTCCATATTTGGGGGTATTTTTCTATATCATGTAGTTTGGCTACTGTGATTGTGAACCCCATTTTGCTTAAATCCATTTTCGAATAAATACGATTTTCGCACCCATTTTTTTTCCTTTTTAAAACAAGAGTTCACACTGCAATTCAAATAAACATACATTAATAAATGAAATCAAGAGTGACATACATGCATTTAGTTTAAACCAGACCCAATACAAGAATAATGTAAATATGCAGAAGCTGTTGGTTTTGGTTTAAAACAATGCAAGTGCCAAAAGCCTATACTAACATGTGTAAGACTGTACAAAATGCAAAAGTGTGTAATATCTAAAATCTGCTAGGAGCTGACCTATCCTCCACGTATCACACGCTTGAGCTCTGTCCAAAAGTGCCAGCACCGTTACTGTCGATCTGCACAAAATTCAGCAAAACACAGATGAGTATTTTTAAATACTTAGTAAGGCTTTCCCTCAATGTCAGTACATGTTGGGGTGCAAGGGAGTCCTCGGCCATTCCGACCTATCCTCCCTAATGGCGCCCTAAAGCCATGTCACAACAAGTAATTTATGTGTTTATACAATAATTTTTAAGTGGTTATTCATCGAGGAATCCAACCTAGGTCATTAGGGTACTCCAGATATGTTTTAGTAGGTTATTCGGGTCAATATCAGGTTTTTTGGCCAAGATTAACGTATGTTTAGGCTTAGCTTAATGTACATTATTCATTACCAATCTGCAGCTTTGAATAACGTATGCCACCCTATAATTAACGTATGTTTGGGTGCATTAACTTACGTTATTGGACCAAATAACGTACGTTAATTCACTCCAGTAGCTTCTGCCTAAATTTTCTAAGTTGCTTCCTTTACATACAGTTATCATTTCATCTTAAGCATACCATATAACCTAGAAGACATTCACATAACTTCATATACATCTAAATCATCAAGTCTAACCATTTTAGACATACCATTAACACATTACATCAAAGCAACCACAATCATAAACATTCATATCATTCACACAAGCATCAAGAACACCATTTTACAACTCATACATATCCCCAATAACAAGCCTTATCAAAAAAACCCACCATAACATTCTTAGCAACTTAAATCAACACATTACATATCATTTACCATCATTAATGTTCATACATTAAGTCATTCATTCCACCAACACATATACTCATATATGTCTCAGCATTCTCAAAGTTTTCATGCAACATCAACCATAAGTAATGAATGAATGCATTATGCACATGCTAATGCAATTCACAAAATGCGATGCTCCGGAGCCTTAAACTTTGCAAGGGAGAGATTCCACTCGATCCCTTTGCACATTTGGCCATTACGCCCTCAAATAATTCATTTCGGCCATTATGCCCACATTTATATCAATACGGCCATTACGCCCTTATATATAAATATCAATATGGCCATTACGCCCTTATATAAACATCAATGCGGCCATTACGCCCTCATATAATTATCACATGTGGCCATTACGCCCTCATACACATGTCTCATGCAAACACGCTCATATGTTTCCACATAACATGGAATGAATGAATGCAATCCATTTCCTCAAAGCCTTTAGCCACAATACAATAATCCATAATGAGCATCAAGCATTGATCATAATGCAAATCAAACCTCACTTCATATATCCATTTCTCAATAATATCGTCATCAATCATACACTTACATGCTTATCAAGTCTCAATTAATTTTCATTTTACATCAAGAAAACATCATACATATAATAATTAATCATTTATAAGCCTACCATAACAAGTAAGTGGCATAAAAACACTTACCTCGGGCTCCGATGTCTAATCAGTCGCCCAATTCCCGAGTCGGGTGTCGAATGTCGTTCCCTACACACATACAATCACATTTCCAATTATTTCACACACAATGTACATTATTTCAGCCCCCTATATAGATTTTTACCTAAAATCCCCAAAGTTCCCTAAAACCCTAATCTCTTAAATCTCACCAAAATGTATGTTTTAGGGTTGAAGGCTTAGACAATCATGTTCTACATTGAAAACCTAACAAAACCCTACCAAATGTACCTATTTTACAACACATTTTAGTTCGGGATTTGATTTTTACCTTGATTCCCGTCACTTGGAACCCTAGAGAGAGGAAGGCTTGTTTCGAGGCTAAAAACGTTGTTGATCGGGTGGAAATGTGTTGTTCTAGGATAGGTTTTGTGTTTAGAATGGCAAGAAATGATGGAGAGGAAGTTTGGATAGTGTTTTGGTAGTTGGAGGTGAGTTATGGCACGGTTTGGAAGTGTTTCAGCCATTTCGACCAAATTAATGTACGTTAATAAAATGTAGGATTTGTGTCAGACATGATGAATAACGTACGTTATTCAACAAGATAACGTACGTTATTTCAAGTAACGTGGGTTAAACAACAATTAACCTACATTATTTTGCTGCAAACTGCCATACTTGGCATTTTTTGACTTCTTTCGATTCCGAATATGCATAACTCTATACCAACACACTTCTAACTTATCTCAAACATAATATAACACATAATAAACATTTTTTGGGGCGTTGTAGTGATTGATATTCAATATGATTTGTATTGTTTATCTGTTAATTACTTAACTGCGCACTTGCGATTGACTATTGATTTATATAGGATTATAAAGAGATCGAATATATAATTAGATCATTTATAATTGGAAAGAGTTGTATGCAAACTTAGGGATAGGTCAACATAAATCTTTCAAATAAAGGTTGAAGTTAATAGTGTAATTTGTAAATTGTTAAAGTGGTGTTAAGGATTTTAACTCAAGAAGAGATTTTGGGTTAATCAACTTAGCATTACATGATAATAACCTCGAGAGATAGAGATTAATATAATTTAGGAATTGTTACGATCCAATTGCAATAATATTGGTAAATTAACAATCGATAATCATTGGGGATTATGTTCATCATGTCATAAGTCAATCATGAATCCCTCTGCTACGACCTCCACTTCCACTGTTAATGATATTATACAATTAACTTCCTCTCTTTCTTTACAGTCTTATGAAGCAAACAAAATTAACAATCTTGTGGAATATGCCTATGTTCCAGAAGATGCTCAAGTAAATCCTACAACTCAACTTTTGATGAACCTTTATGGGATATATCATAAGCACAAAAACTCTCCCACTATAAGACAACTGTTATTTTGAAGAAGTACTTTTTCCAAGGAATATGCCGAAGCTTCCAGCCTTATTCAATGCCATCTTTAAGTCACAGAAAAAGAACAGTACGTTACTATTAAAGTCCTCTCAAGCTTAATCAGAGAATCCTTAAGGCAAGGATATACACATTTTCACTATGGTGTTGTACGACTCATGTTAACATGTCATGGTCGTAAAGGATCTCTAGTTACGACAAGATTGGCTTTACTGGTTACTGGAGTCATGGAATACCAACATACAGTTATTGGTTCAGTATTAAGCACTTTAAATGCTGGAACCATAATGCTGACCTTTTTCTCAAACTTTGTCATGAGTTTATTTGATCCCAATCTCCATACTAGTTTGAAGGTTCAGATTCAAATATAAGGAGTGCAACATGTTGCTTCTTCTCATATAGTCACTTTACATCACCAAGTGTGTTATCGGATACAGAACCATGCAATTGACCTTACTAGATATGGTTCACCAGATGCCTTGTATGTATTATCAAAGAAAGTTGAAAAAGTTCCAACAATTGTCCATGCTAATGAATTCAGAAGTACTCAAGTAGCTAATTCCAGAATCTTGGGTAACTAATTATGAAAAGGCTAGACATGTTGAGAAACCAGTTCAATCCAAGGATTACACGTTCCATAGGAAACCAGATGGAACGATTCAAACAATCTACAAATTGGATCAACCTAAAAGTTCCACTTCTAAGTCACTAGTCTTTAAGACTATTGCAATGATCCAACCTTTTCCCATAGAAAGGAAGATCCCAGTAGTCCATTTTATGCCATTTGGTCAGCCTGTGTATACTGCAAAAACTGATGGACATTTTATTTGGGATGTTGATCCAAGTATGTGTGGTAAAGTGTGTCATTGTCAAGATAATGATGAAGATTTTCCTAACATTCCTACAAAGAAGAGATTCCCAAGGCAATCTATTAAAGGCTAAAAAAACTCTTCCTTTAGACTATGATGGGGGATCATCTCTTTGGATTGGTATTTTAGAAGAAACAAGAAGGAAAGTAGATGAAAAGTTGGCATGGAAGGAAAGATTTCTACTTCTTATCTACAAAAAAGCTTTAGAGATGCTTCATAAATATTTTCCAAGTCATTAGAAGGCTCGTACAAAGAACTGTCAATAACTCCAACTTCATTGCCTCAATCGATTCTATTTTTTATGGCAGAAACCAATCTTAGAGATGAAGGAGAATATCGTCCCCTGGTTCATATACCTCTACTAATGGAATCTCTTTGAGACCTTACACCCAGTCAAGAAGTTTAAAGGTTGACGGATCTAAGGAGCCATTAACACAATGAGAAGATGTGCTTAATTGGCAAAGTCAAAGCCATTTAGCATAAAAGAATCATCTTGTCAAATAAGACAGAAAGCTAGATAAGATCCTCTAGATTGTTGAGTGACAAGATTCTAATCTACTGACCATTGGACAAAAATTTGATCGTTTTTCTCTTCACATTGAAGAACGTATTAAGAAAATGGAGCATACCATTTACAGTAAGGTTAGTAAGAAGGAGTTTAACACAAAACTAGCTCATCATGATGCTGATCTAAGTAAGTTGAGAAGAGAGAAGGAAGCTTTAGATCTGTGTAATCTATCTCTCCTTGATCCTCCTCCCTCCTACTCTTTACAACCTTTAACCGCTGCTTCAAGAAGATCTTCCCAACCTTTCAGTCTCATAAATAGTCTAATTGAAGTGATGAAGATGATTTTAACCACTTTTGACAAGCTAGATGAGATTGTAGAAAAAAGGATTGATAAAAAATTATAAGATGAGGATAAGAGAAGAAACAGACAAAAGGGAAGACAGTGAAAGAAAATACCTCTGCTAGCTTTTTAGCTAGCATTTGAGAAGAACCTGGCATTAGATATATGAAATTTATTTTTCAGGATTCTCAAGATCCTATGAGGAAGAAGAAGAACCTACTCCAATTGATTCAGAAAATTCAGAATCATTTCAAGGTTCTAAACCTTCTTATGAAGAAGAATCAGACATAGTTTTCTTCTAATGTTTCCTCGAAGGAATATGCAGACATTTCCTCTATTTTATGAAAATGCCCATGAGTCATCCTAGAGAGCCTACCAACACACAAGTTAAAGAAGATTCGGATGGTATGGAGACATTTGAAATGCCTTTTTAAGAAAATAAGAGACCACGTAATGGTCCTTGGTTTTCTTTTGATGGCATACCATTAGAAAAAAAGGCAGGATAAGATGAATGAAATAAATGCCTAGATTGATGTCCAAAAGTCCAAGTCTAGATATGAGTCTGAAGCAGCCTTGAGAGAGTTAGCTTAAAGATTCATTGGATCCTTGAGAGATTGGTTTGTTAGTCTCTCAGATTTCAACCAGATGATGTTTAGTGGGGTGACTCCTACAGAAGCAATAATGTTCATCTATGATGAATTCATTGGCAATTCTACCCTTTATGACAGGAAAAAGGAACAAGAATATTTTAAAAGGAAGTGTTGTTCCTTATTTCTTAGTGGCATAAAGAAACATCATTAAAGAATGAAAAAGCTCTAATATGATCTCAGCGGAACTACTTATAGAGAGATGAGATAGATCTTTGTCACATATTTTTCAGATGAACTCCACCTAGACAGACATCACCAAAAAAGTGCATCTTAAAGCGATATTGGTGCCCATACTCTAGAAGAGCTTTACCAATACGTTCATCAAGCTATTAAAAAGTTTTATGAACAGAAGAATTTTTTCACCATGTTTACCAAATTTGACAACAAGAGTGTTTGTGATAAATCTTATTTGCAGATTAAATGCAGAGAAAAGAATTGTGAGTGTAAAACCAAGGAGAAGTTTCATTCAAGAAAATTTCATCCTCTAGTCGGAGGATAGATGAAAATTTAAGATCCAAAAAGAGTCGTTTTAGATCATTCAGAAGAAAAATGACAAGAAAGAAGTTTGATTGTTGTTTCATCTGTGGAAAAAAAGGACACTGATAAACACTCTTTCATACATATTTTGAGACTATAAATGTTATGATTTTGACATGTATTTTGAGTTTTTATCATTAAAAACAATTTATTTACCTCTTGTTTTATCATTTGCGTGTTAGGTAATGACTCCGTACGACTTATGGACAAAACTTGCACTAAATCAAAACATGACGAAATTGATGAATCTGAAGCATTACACGGGCATGAGGATATTACACAGATATTTTGACATTACACGGTCACGACCGTGTAGTTTGATAGCATTTTGAATTTTTAGGATTTTTCACGTGAAAATAAGAAAAAAGAAGAGTTTGAGTAAAATACAACATTGGAAGGCATAACAACAGGTCCACACTCATTCTCTGAGGATTCCATCATCATTCTAGAGAGAAAAAACTCCTTTTGAAGGAAACAAAGAGCAAGAACAAGATTGGATCGGAGTGCAGCATGGATTACAGAGCAGACTCGCCAACTACAGTTAGATCTCTATAGATTTCTCTGTCGTTGACGGGTTCTTTATTATCTTCTTTGTGTTTTTCTTTCCAGTTATGAACTAAAATCTTCCAAACACTTAGGTTGAGATGAACTATTAATTGTTGAACAAGATATTTGATTTTATTTTTATTGTTGAGATGTTTATTGACTGAGATTTAGTTATGAATTATTTTTACCATTATTGATTGCTTGACGACCGCTTATGATTGACATATTGATTCATGTAGGGCTAATCAAGAGATCGAATATACGATAGATCACTCATAATTGAAAGGAGTTGAACGCAAATCTAGAAATATATCGACATAAATCCTCTGGATTAAGGTCAAACTTAATAGAGTAATTCATAGAACATTAATGCTGTGTTAATTAATTTAATTTAGAAAGATATTTCAGGTGAAGTTAATTAATACTAGATGTTAATTACCTCGAGAGAGGGATTAATATAATTTAGGAATCGTCACGGTCTAGTCACAAACTTCACACTAATTCTAATTTCAATTGATGGTTAAACAACTTTAGGGATTCCAAATCTAAGTGTTGCCTTAGTAAATTGGTTTTTAATCTCGTCGTTTTCTATTCTTGATCATTTGATTTTTAGTTTAATTAGTAGTTAATTTTCATTATATTTGGTAGACTAGATAATAATAAATAGTGAGTAGCTAATAATCTGTCTTTGTGGGATCAACACTTGGAGCTCTTAAAGTCATTTACTGCACCAATAGGTAAACTTGTCTTTTGGTAACGTAGGGTAGACGACCATCAGACACCATTCAAAGAGTTTTTCAGACAAAGAAAAATCAGCCAGGATGATTTAATAAATTATGAAGATATCCCCATTTAGTTTAGAAGAAGATTGACAGTTTGTTTTTTCAGAGCAAAGTGATGATTTTCCTGATCAAGACTCTACAATGTTCACTCATGTTTCTTCAGTTGAATTAGATATTCCAAACTATCATGAGGCTTACTAAATTCACTATGCTCTAATGGTGACACTTTAACTTCTCCCCATGTTGAAGTTGATCTTCTCACCTCAAAATATGATCTTCCTGTTAAGTTTATTGGATTTATTAACACAGGAGCAACCTTTACTATGGTCAATTCAAGAATCTTTCTAGGAATTTGGAAAGAAGATAACTAGCAGTTCCTATCAGCTGATGGAAAAATATTTATCATATAATTCAAATCAAAGAAGCCTATTAGAGTTTGAATTTTTCTTGGCCATGTTATTTGGACCAAAGTAATAAGAACATAACTCACAGGAAAAGGATATCTTGATTGGGTTTGATGTTATCAACCAATTGAGAAAAGTTTGTATTAGTAGTAATGGGCTTTACTTCAAAAACAGTTCAAATCTTATACTACAGTTTACAATCATCTTTCTGTAGCAACATAAGAACATCCGTTGATGACCAGACACAGCCATTTTTTTTGTGAAGATCATTCATCCTTCAATCATCCTGCACCCCTATTGAAGAATCCTGATTTTTATATTCGACTTCCATTCAAAAAGAAAGAAGAGGTCAATCTGACAAAACCCACTCACAATGGGATGAATCCCACAGATCTTGCATTAGAAAAAGAAGAATGCTAGACGCTACTTCAATAGAACTTGATTGAGCCTATAACGCCCTAAATATTTTAACCTAAATTATGTGGAAAATGGTAGGAAAATAGTGGCAAACAGATTTGGGAACAGTTTGCCAAACCATTCCCCAAACTGTTTCGATTCCAAAGTCGAATTATATGGTGCTGAAAATTGGTGGAAATGGTTTTATAAACCGTTTGCAAAACCATTTCTAATAAGGACAAAAGTTCATTAAGTTGGGAACCACTTGGCAAACGATTTTGGTAAACCATTTACAAAATCGTTTTAACCTGACGGGGTTTAAAAATATACCCGCGCGAGACATTTAGGAGAGAGAGACAAACCCTAAAAATAACCACACAAATTTACCCCCGTTCTACCTTGAAAACCTTTTGTTTTAAGAGCCATAAACACTAAATCTAACCTTAAAATCCCAAGGTATTGCGGGTTTTGCTTAAAAGAGAGAGATCAACAGTTCTCTTTGAAAGAGCAAGATAAGCTCTAAGTTTATGTTGATTTTTCTGTGATTTTTATTTAGGGTTGGGGAAATTGATGTTTTGGAAAGATTTGACGTTGTAGAAGTCGTGTGGGGTAAAATGAACCAAAGAAACTAGGATGTGTGAGAGATCTGTGATCCTAGGGTTGTGAAATTGGGGTTTGTGAGGATTACAAGGGTAGAATGTGAAATTAAGTGTGAGATTGTGTTTAATGAACGAAATGTGGGTATAATTGAAAGTGAAACATAAAATGAGCAACAATATGAGATTTAAGGTTTTGGGTTAAGAGGACAATTAGGGGTTAGCCTAATTTGAGTCTTAATCAGTTTAATTAATATGCAAAATGATATTATAGGAAGTAAGGTTCAGTCTTGAAGCGGAGTTGGGCGAAAAACAGAACCCGAATTAGAGATTAGTGCGGAATCGAGTCCGCGGGAAAGCAAGGTAAGTGTTCTTTGACGCTTACTATTATATGCTTGCCTTGGTATGGTTAAGCTTGTGTGTTAATGTTTCTTTTTGATGGAATGGTAATGAAGTTGAGTTAAATGAAAGACTTGAGTTGTTATGTTTTATGTGATGCTGTGAAATGAATATGGATTATGGAAAGTGTGAAGTTACTTAATGTAAGTAATTAATACGGAGCGTTAAGAGATGCATTATTATGGCCTTAGAGCATGCTTATGATTTTATGATGAAAAGAGAATGAATGCTTTATAATGATGTTGGAATGACTGATTTGCAAATGGTGCTTGTGAATTGGGTGATGTTGAGTTATGACTTGAATTGAGTGTTGAAATTTGTTTGGAAACGATTGTAACTCGTGCTTGGCTATCCTTGAACATGCAACTTATAACGAAAACTAGTTGAATTTACCATGTGTATGTTATGTTATGGTTGTGTTTGCCACAAGTTGGCATTTTATGAACAATGTGATGAAATATGTTTGCTTTGTCATATGCATGATGTGAATGTTCCTTTTTATTATGATGGGGAACTCTTTTGAGTTACACATACATATGTCGGTTATGCCATGAGTTTGGCAATTATGTGCACGTTTGACTTATGTGTGATATGGATGATTTGTGAAACATTCATGTGCATGTGTTACTGTGAAAGTTTATGATGAGATTTGGAAATGCATATGTTGCATCCATTCATATCATTGTTTGGCATTGCATGAGCACGTTGTATGTTCATGCTTGATATGATAAAAGGAAGGCGAGATGTTCTTCCCTGGAAGGTGAGATGTTCTTCCGTGTAATTAAAGGGGTATTGCCAATTGAGCGAGAGCTCAAAATTAAGGGGTATTGCCAAAATGAGCGGGAGCTCAAAATTAAGGGTTATTGCCAAAATGAGCAAGAGCTCAAAATTAAGGGAATAGCCAACTTATGAGAGAAACTCTCTCACATGCAAGTTAAAATAAATAAAGGCCCTGGGGTATGCATTTGTGTGATTCATATATGCATTCGCATTCATGTGAACATTCATTTGATTTGTAATGATATGAGCTTGGACTTGAGTGATGAATATGTGACCTTGTATGTTTTATGATAGAATGATGAAAATTGTTCTTGAGAGGGTGTTGATATGGATGCTAGCATAATCTAGCTAATCTATGCTTGTATATTATATTGTGAAGTATGGTTATGGCTTGTTTGGGATGATACGTCGTTGTGTTGGTTATGATTGAATTCATTTCCTTAGTGGAATGTTTTTCATGTGTGCTGTGAACTGCTGGAAATAGGTCAGAACGGGTTAGGAAACGGGTTGGGAAAATCGTTTGCCTAACCGTTCCAGTGCTGACTTATGAAGGTCAGAACGGATTCCAAAATGATTTACATAAACCATTCGGAAAACCGTTCCCATTTCAGAAAACTTTTCTGAGGAGCAAACGGGTTTGGAAACGGGTTCCGCAAACCGTTTCACAAACTGTTTCAGTTCTAGGGAGGTTTGAGAAGGACCAAACGGTTTTGAAAACGGTTTGGGTAAACCGTTTCCCGACTAAGAAACAATGTAAAATGGAAATAAGTGTGTTATGCGTGTTGTGATATTTATAAAAAATTATCAAATGGTAAAGGAAGTACGCTGGGTATGCGTAGATATAAAGGTAGCTTGCTTGGTTAGGTTTTTAAAAATAAAGATCTGTATGTGACATGGCAACGGTGAGCTATTAGGGAATTTAGACGCGAATACGACTTCGTGTTCTACGAGCATGCACGTATTGACCGAAGATTCCACTGCACCTCAGCTTAACCACGCTAGGTTTTCACTTACTGAGTATTTTTATATACTCACCTTTGTTGTTGCTGAATGTTGTGCAGGTTTAGGAGGATTCCCACGAGTAAGGTTGGAGGAGCACATTTGGAAGAAATGATTTAAAAGTGTAGATGATTTGTAAAATTGGTTTACACATTGCTTGTTATTGTAAAACCACTTGTTCATGTCTAGGGAACATCATTTGATAATAAAAAATGCACGGTTTATATATCATTCCGAATATTAGGATTTTAAATTTGGGTGCGACAGAGCCTACTTCCAGGAATTGGGCCTGTCAAGCATTTTATGTAGAAAAAAGGATTGAGTAGTTACGGGGCAAGAAGAGGCTAGTCATTGATTATAAGCCTTTAAATCTTTTCCTTAAAGATGACAAATTTCCTCTTCCAAAGATTCAATCTTTTCCACTTCATCTTCATCAAGCAAAGGTGTTTTCAAATTTTGATTTAATGGTTGTTTTTTGGCAATTAGGGATCCATGCCGAGGACAGGTTCAAAATGGCCTTTTGCATTCCAATAACTCAATATCAATAGATAGTTATGCCATTTGGATTAAAGGTCGCTCCATCATTATTTTAGAAGGCCATGCTAAGAATTTTTTAGCCTATTCTTTATTCAACACTCATCTATATAGATAATGTGTTATACTATACTCTGCAATGACTCAAGCACATGAAGAATACGCTAAAAATTCTTCCATTTGGCTAATAAGTATGGAATTATGTTGCCAAGAAGAAAGAGTGTTATAGGTCAGTTAGAGATAGAGTATCTTAGGATGATTTTTTGCAATAGTCATTATCAAATCATGCCATATATCGTTGAAGGCCTAGCCTAATTTTCAGATGAAAAACTCACAAGATGAGAGATCTAACCATTTTTATGGATTGTCAATTTTGTCAAAAATTTTATCCCAGAAGTAGTTGTAAACACCAGCCAGTTGTCAAAAAATGATCAAGAAGAATGCCCCATCACGAGGACCATCCCAGACAACAACTGTAAAGAAGTTAAAAAAGCTTTGCAAACAGTTGCCACCTTTAAAGATTTTCAGTACAGGCAGGCGTGTTTTGCAAAGAGATGTTAGTGATGAATACTGGGAAGCTGTTTTACTTGAAGAAGATAAGGATGGGACACGTGAATACTGTGGACATGGAAGTGGCCAATTTTCTGATGCAGAAAAATATTATCACACAATCTAAAAAGAGATCTTAGCCGTAAAATTGGCATAAAGAATTTTGAATTCCATCTGATTGGACATAGATTTATGATTGAGATGGATAATTCGTCCTTCCTAAATTGCCTTACCTTAAAAACAAGGAGATTCAACCATTGAGACTAGGGATTGGTTTAACAGGTATGACTATGAGGTAAAACATATAAAAGGAAAACATAATGTGATTTGATTGTTGATTACCTCTCACGGCCTAAAAAAATCATCCATGTATCTTCTCTAACAAGGTAAAACAATTCCCCTTGTTTTTATAGCAAGTCCATTATACAGGGTAATTATGGAAAAGTGGACGTATCCACCATGCCTTGAATCAGGACCCAAAATTATTGAGATAATGAGAGCCCATGCCCAAATGCACCTTAAACACTACAGGTCCAGACTATCAGAGATTTACTTCACCACCTTGATCCCACGGTATTATATCTTTACTAAGCCATATACATTCTTAACCAAACCATTTTTATGGTTGATTTGTTTTACCAAAGATTTTCTCTTGTTCCTTTGGTGCTTGATCACATTCTACAAAATAGCAGTTGAGTTTGATCCGAGGAAAATCCTCAAACATCTCAATGATGATCAGCAATGTCACTCCAAGATTCTGTGCTTTAGAGTCCACAATTTAGAGTCCAACTAAATTTGGATGCTAAATTGCATTTGGATGCTAAATTCTTGCATTTGGAGTCCACGTGGACTCTAAAAATTTAGAGTCCACGTGGACTCCAAATTTGGCATCCACATGAAATCTAATGTTGCGGAATATGAACAGTGGCGCGGGAAATTTTGGTGGGACAATTTAGCGTCCACGTGGACTCTAAATTTGGAGTCCACATGGACGCCAAATATGTGGACTCAGTGAATAGTAACACGGGAAAAAATTCTGCTAAATTTGGAGTCCACATGGACGCTAAAATTGTGGACTCCGTGAATAGTGAAGAGGAAAAAAATCCCGCTAAAATTGGAGTCCACGTGGAAGCCAAATTGTCCTGCCAAAATTATGTATTATGTATTATATTTTTTACGTACATTAAACAATTTTGGATATTATACATTATATTTGAATATTATATTTTATCAAATATTTCTTTTACTTTTTAAATAATTAATTTTAATTTTTTTACGTTATACTTTCGAGTCCACGTTGACGCCAAAATTTGGAGTCCACGTGGATGCCAAATTTTGGGGCGTCCATGTGTACTCCAAATTTTGGAGTCCACGTGGACTCCAAAATCGTATCCACGTGAACGCTAAAAATTTAGAGTCAAGCGTTTTAGTATCCAATTTTAGCGTCCAAAAGTTGGACGCTAATTTCAGTTAGAGTCCAAATTTATGCATTTAGAGTCCAAAAATTTGGAGTCTAAATGCGCGAATTTTTGTAGTGTGTCATTCTCTTGTTTGGACATTTTTAGAATGGTTTGATTAAATTTCAACCTAGAGAAGGAAGTTAGCCAATTCTATCCGACAACATGAATTTGTTGAGCAAATCAATGGTAGACCACCTAAGTATTTTACTGATGTCTACATATTTCACCGACCATGCTTTGGAGGAAACAAGAGCATCATGTAGACTCACAATCTGTATTATGAATAGGTAACGATTCCAAATTCAATCCGGAGAAATTCATTTTGGATAATGCAATTAAAAGAGCACTTATGTTTGATTAATAATTCACTTCCACCTCCCCCAATGGCAACAATAGATTTTGAAGTTCATCATGATCCCTGTAATATAGCTTCAGGTGTTCCTATTCATTATGATCTACAACAACTAGATGACCCAATCAAATCACATAAAGAAATAACGGCTAAACTTAGTAATATTTTTCCAATTACACGTCTGCCAGGGTATAAGTACAGACCAATGGAAGGAGCAAACCAAAGTGATGACTCCTCAAAAGATGAAGAGTTTCCTTAGGACTATGATGACTCTTCACCCTATTGTGAGACTATTCATGGAGGGACCAAGACAACTATTCTAGATCATGATTGACTGATGTTTGAAATACATGTCTTTCTGTAATAGTATTGTGTGTACGACCCTAGTCCTTACGTGTCCTTATGGTCTGCAATTTCTTGTCTTTATGTGTCATTATTGTCTGTAGGAATCTACTTTATGAATTAAGTTATGTGATACTTATCTTGAAAAATGTCTACCACTAGTTTAGAATGACATAAAGCTGTATGAGACCACTATATATGTATCTTTTGTAAGCAAGAAGTTTATATAAGGGCTTCAGTTATTGTAATAAAAGCAGACCAGTTTGAAGAATAGAAATTAGTTCTTATTTCTCTCATGGCAAACTAAATTTTTCTTTAACCTTTTAAAATCTTAAGAAGGATACAGGAATATACTATCGTACTATTATGATCAACACTCAAGCTTACTTTCTTGGTGAATACTATACTAAGTCTATTACTATTTGATACCTTCATTATGTTAGTCCGTATTTTCCTGAGTAAGTCATGGAAAAGATAGTAAATTCATGCGGGAAGATAGGAAAACAAGGCTAACTATGTTTGGAAGTGCTATTACAATACGGGTCATTTGGTAATGTCTAGTATTACCGCTCTTAGTTTTCAGTATAGTATGTTCATCAAGTCATATGTGACATTTATGGTATCAGAGCCAGAATGGTAATCTAGCTATGCCACTGTGTTCCTTTCAGACGGAGAGTGAGAAGATTATGTGGGATTGACACTTTAGACTCTTAGGTATATCATGAACAAACATCATTAGCCTATAAATCCTTTAGTAAACACACTTGCCCTTTTTGAATTAAGAAAATTTGTTAGTTAAATATATTTGTTTTTATCTACCTTCTTAAATATATCATCTCGCTTATATTAGTTAAATTTCTAGAAGCTTTTATTATAATTATTAATAACAAGGATAAGATAATAGTTTTATATTTTAATTAATAATTGTAAATATAAATATCTATAATTTAGTAATACTCACAAAGTGTATCTATCACATTAGGAAGGATAGAAAAATAATTTTACTAAAATCTGATGATGGGAGATTATATTTGAAGCGCAATGTATTGGGGTGTAAATGAATTGGTCTCTTTCTGAGCTACGCGAGCTGTTCGAGTTTGGTTCGTTTACAATCGAGTCTGTTCGTGAACAAAAATATTAGACTCAGATACTTAAATGAACCAGACCTGAACAAGGTGGTATTTGGCTCTCGCTAACATGCTTGTTTAATATTCGTAAATAAACTCGATTATATATTTGATTTTTTATATTAATATATAACTTTCATGTTTTCATCGTATTTTACATATTAATATAATTTATTTAAAAATGAATCATTATCAAGATAAAATCATATTTTGTTAAAATATATAAAATATCATAATAAATTGTAATATAATAATTAAAAATAATAATTTTATTACATAAAAGAATAAAAAGTAATAATAGTATTTAATAAATGTGTTGATTTTTAAGTTTACATTAAATAAAATTATATTTTAATTTTTATTTAGTAAAGCTCGAAAAGCTCATAAACATGTCCATTAGCTCGCGAACTTTAAACGAGTTTGTTTGTGAATAAAATTTTAAACTAGATACAAATTACTCTACTTGAAGTCAAACTCGATCGTGAAATTTTAAACAAACCGAGCTTGAGTACTTTAAAACTCAACTCGACTTGGCTCGATTAGAGCCCTAACAATGCGAAAAGAAACGCCCTTAAACCTCCAATTCCAATTTATTGCATTCGTTTAGTTACAGTAGCTTCTGAGTTCTTCTTTCGAAACAGCTGTTGAAAATTCTACTTGCCCTAGTTTAGTTTTTCCAAGCCAAGTTTCTGGGTTTTGCGGTATCATATCTTTTGACAGTTTGGAAAAGATCAGTATAATTCTTTTTCCTTGGAACAATTTGTTATGTTGATGAGTATTGAAAAGCCTTACTTGCATGTATTAAGCAAATAATTTTGTGAATATTTTCATGTACAACTTATGTTTTCGATAATGTTCATTCTTATTTATTATCATATTTTTCAAATGAATAATTTCGCTTTCATTTTACATATTTGCAAGAAAAATGTGGTGCAGTTTGGAAGGAAATCGTAGATAATAGCAAATTTATAAAATAATTTATGTTTTTCAGAAAAAATAAAAGCATTGTTTATGGCTGCTAGTAAATATTCCTGGAATGGCTAGTGCTTCTGTTGTTCTTAGTGTGAAAATAAGAAACCGTCAAAGTGAGTAACCACGCCATCGGCTTTGACACATCTTTAATGAAAAATATTCTAATTGAATGCGTAATAATGAAAATAATTCTACTATAAATTAATTAAAAGTTCAACCGGTGGAAAAACTGTATGTTCACATCAATTCATATGCACTTCAAACATGAACAAAAAATATTAATTTGTCTCACTTCTACACATCTCTAAATGATGAATACACTACAAGAAAATAGCTTATTTCCAACGACATCATTCCGAATTTTGTCGGAAACTCATTTTCCAATGATTCTGACTAAATTCGTCGCAAATAAAATGTACCGATCGGACAAAAAACTGTAGGTAAAATGAAAAAAAAGTGCTTGAATTTAGCGACGAATTTTCCGTCGAATTTTGTCAGAAAAATGTGTCAGATTTTCCCTCGAAATTTGTTGGTAAATTATTCCTATAAATACTCCATCTCGTACAAATTTCATTTACAAGAGAAGTAAAAAAAGTTTATGCAGTATACAAGAAGTTCGAAAAGGAATATTCATGAAATCAAGACAACAATAGATCTGTAAGTTCTTATATTTAAGCGTATTTTTTAGATTCATTTAATTAAGTTAAAAGAAATTTAAATGTTTTTTTTTAATAATTATTAAATGATTTGTAGTGTTATTTTATATTTATGTGAAATTTGGTTGAACTGGAGAAGGATGAAAGTTAAAATTAAAATGAATTTTTTATAGGTTTGAAACACATATAAGTATTAACGATATGAGAGAGCGAATGCATATTCATTTAATTGATGAGTTACTTAATGATGAGTTTGTTGCTGGTATGGGACAATTTGTAGAATTTTGTAATATTTTTGTGAAAAATGAAAACTTAATTCATTTTCCATTTTCGAAATGTGACAACATGAAGTTATTACGACCTAATTTGGTGAAGAAACATTTGTATGTGGAAGGTTTTATTCTGGATTATTTTCATTGGAGATATCAAGGAAAAACTATCAATCAATTTAATTAATCAATACAAGAGTCTGTGCAATACGAAGGGATGAGTTCATTTGCAACTTCATCGCATCAAGAAGAAGATATATTTCATCCATCTAATTTTGATCCAGTTGCAAAAATTGTATTTGATGGTGCTCCTTAAGGTGTGTTCGAACACTAAAGTGAAGAAAATTTTATAATTTCTCAGGAACCAAATCTAGAAGCACACAGAATTTATGACATGTTTAAATTGGCAAGTAGACCGTTGTATGATTATTGTGATGTAATATAATTAACAACGGTTACATAGTTGTTGAATATTAAATCTACGAATCAAATTTCAGAACATGGATTAATCAAATTTCAAGTTGACCAAAAAACACATTCCTAAGGATGTTATACGATACAAAAAAATTAGTGGAGGGTTGAGATTTCCTTCATAGAAAATTGATTGTTGTCGAATCACGACATATTATATTATATTGGGGCGAAAATGTGGAAGTGCAAGAGTGTTTTCTTTACCATCATGCAAAATATGAGAGTGGTAAAAGGGGTTGATATCATATTGCAAAAAGTTTTATTTTTTCATAATTCAACTGTTGTTGCTGCGTCTCTATACATCTAATGTTACGGCCTCTCATATGAGGTAACATCATGAACATGAACAAAATGTGAGCCAAATTCAATTTTCACCACTTCTCTCATTATTTTTTTCCTCAAAAGTTTCACTTTTTCCCCTTAAACTTTACCTATATATACACAATATCATTCTCATAATCTCAGCTACATTTTTTCACACTAACTACAATTCTTTTATTTCTTCTCTTCTTCAAAATTTAATTTATGTATTCTATTCTTTGTATTTTATTTAATATTAATTATTTTCTTTTGTTTTTCATGTTTTTATTTTGTAGGTATAGTCATCATTCTATGAAATTACCTAAGGTATTTTTTTACTAAATTTTATTCTGTTTTTCATTCTTATCATTTTTTAATCTTATTATTTCAATCTTATTTTATTTTATTTTCATAATAATAATTTCTTTTATTAATTCCATATCAATATTTCGTTTGAATTGCAATAAAAATTTATCAATACTAAACAATCAAACTTTAATTAATTATTTGGGATTAATATTTCATTTTTTATTTATATTATAAAACTAATACAATTACATTTCAATTTTTTATTTGATTATTATTTTTGTCAAAATTCGACGAAAAATTTTCCGTCAAATTCGACGGAAAGATGATTCATCAGCCAGGCATTTGAACGTATCGGGTCCCTCCACATTCTTCGTCAAATTTTAACGAAAAGTTTTCCGTCAAAATTTGACGAAATACTCCGTTCACCAATCCGACAACATGTTACTTTGACATTTGACGGAAAACTTTTTTCGTCGAAATTCGATGGAAAAGCTTTTCCCGACGTGGATTTTTCCAACGCCCCTTTTGCGTCAAAATTCGATGAAATTTTACTTTTGTTTCATCGAATTTCGATGGAATAGGGTCGTTGTAAAAACCACATTTCTTGTTGTGTTAATTATTTGAATTGGAAGAATTCTATCAATATTATCAAGTTGATTAACATAACATACATGGTGTCACCATATAGCGCCAAAATCCATCGTTGGGATCATAAGAAACGTTTGAGGTATCCCTCTAGAGAGTATACTTAACTTAGGCTCTTTCAGGTACTTTAAGTGGTTTAGAAGGAATAAAATATTTACTAGTGTTGTTCAAGAGAGAAGATTGTAGTGAAGGTATCACCGACAATCTTCATATTCTAACGGGCTTTTTAGCATAGTGGTAGGGGAAAATGACGTATATAGCACTTTAAAGTTTCATAGTTCTTTTTTTCTCATGCCACCAAAACGTATTCCTTAAATGCCATAAAAATGAAACTTGTCTTAAAAAATACCACACTATATAAATTCTCCACTTTACAACCAAACAACCTACTCCTCTAATTTTCTTTATCGATAGTGGTGCTCTATTCCCCTCTCTAACACAACCTACGTCTAACAATTAATATATTTCAATCAAATTATCTTCGTCATGGTGTTAATTGAATTCCGAAACTTCAGTTTCCTAGCCACGAATGTTGTCGGTGATGCCAGCAGAAGTGTCCTCGACAAGAACCCTAGAGTCACCAACGTGGACTTGGGTATGATTATGAAACTGCATTATATCATAAGAATTTATTTGTTCCTTATTGACTCTATTGGGGCTTCACAATCCATGACTTCAAGAAAGCAATGTTTCCTCAATTGGTTGTGTATTACACTGCTTCTGATTCAATTCGGAGAATAGAATATGAGATACAATGATACATGGAAATGGCTGTAAAAAATTAAGAATCTCGACATAGAGATTAAAAAAATATTGTAGATGTTTTGTATATAAGTTAGTTGTTAAGGATTGAAGAGACAATGATAATATGTTTGTGACTATAAATTGAAAAAGATATTGTTTGTGTGGATATGTTGTAGATAAAGTATGGATAATCTGTAGATGAGGTCTATATATGATGGCGGCTAGGGTTTTCAGTGTCACATTAAAATTGTATGTGTGGATATTTTGTAGATATGTTTTGGATATTTATTATATGTGTGGATGCTTTGTGGATACGTTGTGGATATTTGTAAAAAATCAATGTCCCTAACGTATCCACAAAAATGATCAATGAGTGTATGCTTTGTGGATATGTTGTGGACATTTACAAAAAATTAATGTCCACAACATATCCACAATATATCCACAAATTGATCAATGTGTGGATGTTTTGTGGATATGCAGTGGATAAGTGACATTTGAGGAATAAGTTTGAAGAAAGTGAAATATGGTGGCATAAGTTTCAAAAAGTGTTATTTGTGGAAAAGTTAAACTTTAAGGTGATATGTGGTGACCATATCCCTAGTGGTAGAGTGAGGAAAAGAATTTAGCAAAAAGGGGTGGGAGTCAAAGAAATTAGCAAAGTCAGGTGAAAGCTTTTTTATTTAGCAATTAGGGGTGATTTCTACTTTTCCACTAGTCAAAGTAGTGGAATGACATCAAATCTCATTAATTGCATATTCTTCAATCATTGTAGTAATGATTACCTTATAATTAATGATTAAATGAATGATTGATTAATCATATCATATATAATGAATTGATTAATCATATCATGTATAATGAATTGTTAAGCATGAAATGTAGTTATTAAAGCATCGTAATTAATATTAAAATAATTTTTAATGATAAAATAAAAATAAAAATAATAATAATAAATAATAAATAAAAAACATTTTTTTAAATTTAGTATAATTTGTAAAAAATAAATTTTTTTTCTAAAAAATTAATAGAATAAAAATATATTAATAAAATAAAATATAATTATATGAATAAATAATAATAATAATAATAATAATAATAATAATAATAATAATAATAATAATAATAATTCATAAAAATAGTTTACATGCATGAATTCTAAAAAAGTTCAAACATATAACAATACATTTCACGAGTTATAACGACGATTTCTTCGGACTATTGTTCGAAGGCCAGTATCATGTCGTTGTTGTCGACGCGGTGTCTCCATTTGTATGTCCTCTGAACCAGGTTGACGAAGAGAACCTTGTACACCTTGTTTGACATTTGGAGCAACATATGAAGGTGTTGCTATTTGAGAAGCGTCATAATATTGGCTACGTGATGGTTGCACAGCCGCAAAATAAGAGTCTACAAATTGTCGAGGCATATGCGAGTCATCTGTTTGGAATGGACGATGTGAACTCGTATAGGCCAAAAATGCGCTGAATCCTGTAGGCGATGATGACACCCAAGGTGTTAATGAACCTGAAGGAGAAAGTGGGGGAAAATCCATACTCAGTAACTCACGAAATAATTGTGGTGCAGGCTGAGAGGGGCCAGCTTCATCTCTGATAGATGAATCTCTGAAGTTGTGAAAAGATATAGGTGGAATAGGTTCATACTGGGATGGAGTAGGCTCTGGAGTAGGAACTGCATTACGCCTCCTCTCTCGACGTCTGAGTGGTTGCAGAGCTAGGGCTTGAGGATATTATCTATGATATTTCTGATCAGGCGGTGGACGATGGGCCATTCGCCTCCTTTCCCCAGTAGATTGATGGCTACTCAAGGTGATGCATTGTGCATCACGAATGTTGGAAGCTTTGGCAATGTGCTCCATTGCATCCCTCTGTAGTAAAGTTAGAAAAAATTAGTTATTGAATAGTATTTGTTTTGAAAATGAGAACATGTAATAGTGTAGATAATTCTTACTGATGCCCCTATTGAGGCCCCCTGTATGTCAATCCAGCGTCTCGTGATTCTACGATACCATTCCATGTACTGGCTATGGTAAGGCATCGTAGGAGATCCTCTGGTCCTATGTTGAATCCATTGTTCACATTGACCCCACAATTCAATCCAAGCTGCATGTTGTTGTCCCCAAACAATTTGGCGATTACGTAAATCTACATGGTGTAGTTGCTCGATGTTAATAGGTGTTTGGGGAATTCTTTGTTGATATCCAAATTGGCGCATCACTCGATGAACAGGGTGCCACTCGATGATGTGAATGCATATTAATGGGACCAACGCAGTCCAAATGTGTCGTCCTTCTAAGCAATATTGTGGGAGTTAATGATTTTGTGAAAAACGTATTGATTAATTAATTGAACTGGAATTACATCATCTTGATGTGATGTATCAAATGAATGACATATGTTCGTCAGAACATGGGTTGGGCTTTGGTTCCATCTGCAAACATTAAAATACAAAAGTTAGTAGTAAATTAATAATTTAAATAAATTTAGTGTATTTTATGTAGGTAGGTACCTTTCGGCGAAAGGGGCATCGTATTGAACACCAATATCGGCAATACCCATGCTCGCAATGGACGGGGCTATAAAAGAAAATCTATCTCACGCCCAGACCTATAGTAAGAACAAAGACCCAGAAATTTGTGCAACAAGTGAGTATCGACATGCTAAACACAATTCTCTGTATAGATAGGCCGGACACGCAGATCTCCAACTGTATTGAGCATTTTCATTAAGATCCCGTAGATATGGTAAAAACTGTAAATTAACTTTACCAGTATCTTTGGTGAAAAAATCACCCCTCCCAATAAATGTAAGATGTAAGCTCGGGTGAATATAACAATGGTCTCTGCATTTGCATCCGCATGCGGCATGGGGAATTCATTAACTAGCCAGCTTTCTTTAACCAAGGAACCTTTCAATGCACCTGGTGCTGGAGAACGACCCAATAACTCTGCGCACATATCGGACCACCTAGTTGGAACACGTCCTATAACCGGGAAACCATCTATTCATAGGCTAGTCTGTACAGTGACATCCTGTAATATCATAGTGCACTTGCCCTCAGGGAGATGAAGGTGTGTGTTTCTGGTGGCCAATGCTCAACTAAAGCTGTGATTAAATGATGGTCTAATTGGAAGAAACCAATACGGGCTAAACCGTAAAATCTTGTTTCATGTAGCAATTGAATCACAGTAGGGTGCATATTTTTAAGATCTTATGGTCATGTGGTCATACTACGTTAGCCTTCAATTATTGTCGTTGTAGCCTTTAATGAAAACATATCAATTTAAGTTACGATAACATAATTTGGAATATTATTTATTATTTAGAATAGTCGAAATACTTACATTGTCAGTGTCAAACTAGACAGCCTCTGAGCGACGTTCACTTTGCAAAAATAGTACTGAATTGTCCAGCGGCCCAGGTAAAATATGATCTCGTTGGGCATCCATTTCTATCTTCAAAGATAACTGTATTGACGAAATTAGAAAAGAACACTCATTTAATTTAATGAAAAATGTTTAAAATTAACATTACACCAATGTATAAAGTTAAGTTCAAGATAACACTACAATAAAAATTAAAATATTGACAAAAATACAATTTTATTAATTATTCCTAGGACATGACCGTCTGTTGTGCCCCGTTTTGTCACATTTCGAACAAAATACAATATCGTCTCTTCCACCCAATCCATTTCATTCGTAATGCGCTTCGACTGTGGTCTTCCCTTTTGTCGTTTTCACTCAGGATTTGGAATTATTCTTGGAAATGACATTGGAGGCCAATACGACATATCTGGAAGGGGAACAAAACAAAGAGACCAAACCTCCATGTTCTTCTCAACCGTGAAATATGGGGAATGTACTGCCTATAATCAATGTTTTTGAAAATGCAGGCATCAATGGCATGACTGCATGGAATTTTACTCTGTTAAAATTTCCCGCAAGTGAATTTGCCTTCATTCAATGTAAAAATCTGCACATTGTTCCCCTTCCTCGTTATGTTATTGTAGGCTGTCGTAATAAACATAACGCCATTACTTATATCATAATTTGTGACACTGTGCCTATGAGATTTCTCAACTCGCCTTTCCAATATCCGAATGCACGAGTCTGTAAATACATCTCCATTTAAATGTGCTTGTTCATTTCTTTCTCTGTTCTTATTTAATAATTCAACAAGTTGAATGAGCATCATCTTCATGAATGACGTAACTGGCAAAGATCTCATTTTCTTCAGCATTGCGTTGTAGGAATCTGCAAAGTTACTTGTCATTATTCCATGTCTACTACCGTCGCCATGAGCAAGTGACCATTTTTCCTTATCCAACCTAAGAAGCCCTGCATATTCTTCCTTGTTTTCTGAGCGAAGTCGTTTCATTTTGACAACAAATTTTCTTTTTTGTGCTTCACGTCCAACAATAGGTTAACTCATATAATTGTTATATCATTCATGAATTAGAATATGAAAAAAAAAGGTAATTGAAATTTACCTAGATTTTCCACGAGTCTCTTTAATTGTTCATTCTTGAATTTGGTGTTCAAATTTAATGCTACATGACATATGCAATACCTATGGGCATTTTCTCACTACATTTTGGACGACATTGCATGCAAAATCCCCTTATGGCAATCCAATATGATACAAACATCTGTTGGACACGGATGTTCGTCAACCACTATCGACCGTAGCAAATCCATGAAGTATTTCCAATTTTCATTACTCTCCTTATGCACCAATGCAAAAGCCAAAGGGAAGATCCTCCCATTGCCGTCAACAGCAGTCGCAGTCAACAAGCACATCTTATACTTCCCATATGCAAATGTTCCGTCAATATTGAGCACAGGTCTACATCTGTTTGACAAATACCTCGTCATGCTCCACATCCCAGAACGATCCTCTATTAAATGAAGTTGCAACATGGATTAATGGACATAAATCATTTAAGCTATTATCAAAATCTAAGTAACGTTGTCGGATGGCCTTTTGTTTGGCCTTCCAAATAGTGAAATACGATGGCTCAATACCAAAACACTCGGCCATATTGCTTCTGAGAGTAGCAATCTGTATATTGGGCTATTTGACAACCAAAGCACTAACATAATTGGACACCAAGTCAGAGTCCAAATTTAGCCGCCTAACTCTATTAGACAACATATTGCAAGTGTGAGGTCCATTGTATCTAATGATTGTCCAAACATCAGTGTTTTTTTTAGTCGCGCGCAGCCTCCACTGACAATCATCACCGATGTGGCAACGTACTGCATAAGTGTTATGTTTGGTCTCTTCATGTTTAAATTCGCGCTTCCTCCGAACATAATATAATTTCACTATCAATTTTACCTGATCTTGCTTTTGAAATGACATTCCAACTCTAAACTCCAAATGGTCGTGCCACGACACAACATCTGAAACTTGCCTTCTTTTATCATTCGTCATTTCATCTATATCTACCGCAAAGTACGATGCATAATCATGGGTCCTCTTCTCATTTTCAACGTATTGCAAAAAAAGATTATCCTCTATTTGGGCCGCTTCAGCTAGCTCGTCATCTTCACTGTCGTAGAACCCCTCCTCTTCGTCATCATCTACTTCCTCTTCCTCAATTGCTTCAACATCATCTTCCTCAACAAATTCACCTCCTTCCTCATCTACATCATCTTCCTCGTCTTCATCACCATCATCTTCACTATGCCGTTCTGCAATTTGAAAAGGCCTATTAGATTGTACAGATGGCATCATCAGTGCACCAAAAACACGCATCAAATCACTGCAACTGCTAGAGTCGAGCCGATTGTTTCTTGTCGGTAACAACGTCCCATAAAATTCATGTGGTGCCACATTCAATGGATCATATTCAACGAACAATTCAATGAACGACATCATTGGAAAATGTCGCATAACTCTGTACATGTTCTCCAAATCACTGTTGTCGAAAATTTCGACTAGGCCAAAAACCACTCCACCGTTTTGCAATAACATTGGTTTTCTAAACACAATTCTATTAATTACTGCATTTGGATCAGTCGCATCTTTAACGTACCCATAAAACGAAGCATAGTAAAACACCGGCTAATTCACGTTAACGGTACTATATGCTCCACCATAGTAACTCATTCCAAACTCTCCGTTAACAATATTACCTCCGTGAAAGATCGCAAATGGCGTTGCCATCTAACAAAATATTTACACAAATATAACAAAGATTATTTATTCAACAAAATATTACTATTTTCATATAAACATTATTATCAAATCAATAAACATATGAAAACACACAAAATATGACAGCAAATCACACATATACTAACAAATATTTTTAATTAGGGTAAAAAGCTATGTAGTCCCCGAGTAATACCACGAATAATTTTTCGGTCCCCGAGTTTCCAATATTAGTTTTACCAGTCCCCATAGATAATCTTTCCATTAAATTAAGCTAACATAAAGGTTGAAATGTCATTCTTGCCCCTGCCACGTGTGTATTAAAGAGAGACTGGTAAATTAAGTAAAAAGATTAGAGGGACCGGTAAATTAAGCGAAAGAACTACATAGAGGACTGGTAAATTATTTACTTCTTAATTTATTAGATTAATTTAACAGAAGGATTAACAGTAGTGAATTTTTAATCAGTGGGGGCCGGTAAACTAATATTGGAAACTCGGGGATCGAAAAATTATTCGTGGTACTACTCGAGAACCACATAACTTTTTACCCTTTTAATTATTTGCATTAATATGTTACAACTAACATAAATTTTAGAATAAACTATTGCAAATTTTTTTTACAAAAATTATATGTTCTTATATTTATTCAACAAAATTTTTTTATTCAACAAATATATCATTCTACAACACACACAAAATAACATAGCTCTTTTTTCATAGTAACAAAATTCGCAAAAAAAATAATAGCAGAAATTTTTTAATTTATATGTCAACACCTCAATAAATTTTTAATCAAACTATTACAGAAATTTCATGATAATAAATTGCATGACATATTAATATATTAACACTTACATAATTTTCAACTTAATTTATTAAAAAAATTACTACAAAATTTTAAAATACTTGATTTTCTCGCTTAAAAACCTCAGAAAAAACACCAAAAGAACAACTCAAAAATAATCCACCAAAATTATACCAGTCTGTTCAAATAAAATACAACTATAAATAAATATTATAAAAAATAAGCCAAACTGAATATATAAAAAAATAAAATTATTAAGTAAAATAAATAAAGATATAACAACATTTCTCATACACTTGCAGGTCTTTCTATTGGAAGAAAACCACTATAATCTACCTCCACAACCAAAACCCAAGCTGCTAACTCCCACCTGTATTTTACTCATTTGCGCAAAGAAGAGACGCATGTCCAAGCTCTTAAATAGACCAAATAACACTGTTTCCTTGTGAACCAACATGCAGCATTCAATAATGCTTCAATAATGCCTGCAAAAGCCTGAAAACCCTGCCACTCGTTGAAGAAATTCATGTGCCCATATGACTAGATCTAACATACCGTATTTCTGCCCCATATACGGGCGAAAATATGGTATACTGTCAGACGCAGCACACCCAGTCGCTGACATGTCTGTCGCCACCGTATTTTCGCCCGTATATGGGGCAGAAATTCGGTCTTTTGACATAAACAACGTATTTCCGCCCTAAATCCGGGAGGAAATACAGTCCACGCCAGCCCATTTCACCCCGGATCGTTAATTTCTTTCCTTGTCACCCTTTTTTGCTAAATTGATTTTTTCACCTGACCACTTTGCTAAAAAGCCCTATTCTAACTCACAACTGCTTTTCGGGCTTGCTTGATGAACCTATGGGTACCTTCTGAGGTTGACGATTGAAAGGTGGGAGAGCATCGGAATAGAACTCAGATAAGGATGGTGCGGTAGGGCTCAGGGGTTGACCAAAAGCTAGGCTCTCTCGACCCTGAACCGCTATTGGTGGCTATATGAAGAACAACGAAGAGGGCTGATAATTTTTTTGGTATGAACACGAGGTATCCTGGGCACTCCAGACTAATCTCCGTTCGAGCCGTGTAGGACCACAAGGGCGGCAAAGAACACAGCTGCATACCCAGAACTTGAGCTCGAGATCTCTGGTTAAGTTAGAACAACCTCACGTCAATTATCTACACGCTCGGTGGTAGGTCTAATAATTTTTTTTTCACGTTATAGTGACCTTAGAATCTATCTTCTTTGACCTTAACTTTTGATTAATCATTAATTATTAATATTAGATAGAGAAATATGAAGAAAATATTTTTTTTTCTTTTTCTTTCAAAATTCAAAATAAACTTCATAGGAAGACTTTTCCCCCTTTTTTTTTTTTTGAAACTCCGAAAAACTCAAACATTCTCATTAGCAATCAAAGTTAATAACAAGTTCGGGGCTGTACCACCCCATCCACTAATATCAGGCTTAGAACGAAAGCCGTGTGCCAAAGCATGCACGACCCCATTCGCTGTTCTCCTAACATGATTAAAAACGACATGACTGAAATTGCTCGACAAGTCTCGACAGTCCTCAGTAATATC
>CANYCX010287878.1:0-12423 GCA_948193385.1 Breynia disticha f. nivosa
AAATCAACCACCTCCTGCTTCAACTTCTAAAATAGCCTATTTTGCTGTCATTTAGTGTATTATGCGTGGTCATTCAAGACTACACGTAGTCGACCATGTACCACGCGTTCTCGGCTCCAAACCGCGTCTATTTGCACCCATCTACACGTTGTTGGCTTGGTTTACACGTGGTGGTTGGCCACAACGTGTTCTCCATGCTCACAACATGTTCTTGGCTAATTTTATGGTTCATTTTTCATTCCTTAGATGTTTATGTCCACCATTAATCAACCTTTCGTATACCTTTATATATTGTTATTTAAACATTTATTTAACATCATTTTATTATAAAAATTTTTCCAGGATGTTACAAAACCCTTTCGAAATGACATGATTAGATTTTTTTAATTTTTTGTACTTACGTGAATCAAAAAACGTGTCATATAATGATCAACAATTTATGACATTAAATAGCTTGTACTAAAATTCCTTCAAACTGCACAACACAATCGCGATGTCGGAAAAGAAGTATCAAATGAAAATATAGGCCAACCTACATTGTGTTCATGTCAGCAAGCATTATGGATGCGTGAATTTTAGCATGAGGACTCTTCTTTTAGGGGACTCAATGAGGCATTCATCTTAAACCATCAAATTTTGATGAAATAATTCTGACCATTGAAATGTTTTAGTAAGACTGTGTTACATTGAGTGTATAGAATAATGGGTTTAATTAAATTTTTAACCAACAAATTTGTTTCACCCAAAATTCAAGTTTTAAACAGAAAAAAAAAATTCGACTTCAATTCCAAATAAAATATGTTTGTGTGCTTCTCCAAAGACCAAACCCATTGAACCTCTCATTCCTATTGAAAGTGAAAATACAGCGGATTGTCGAGGGTGAACGTTAGTTTTTCTCCAAAACCCACTGCTCCGCTATCGTGTTCCTGTCTTGCGGAATAATGACAGCGAAAGCTCATGTTCTTCCCCAAAGAAATAGGTAAGATTTTTTGTTTGGGTTATTGTATGTTTGTTATGATTTTATACGCACATAATTTGGTTGTTAATTGAAAAAAGATTGCACATAGTTTTTTCTGTTTTGATTTTTTTTTATTTTTTCTGTTTTTTTTTGTGTTTCTAAATTCATTAAAGAGTGAAGCTTTTAATGAATTGGATATTGACTTTGATTGATTGGTTTTTTTGTGCTTTTGGTGGGAAGGTTTGGCATTTGAGAGATTATTTGATGGAAAACACCATACTTGCTTAATAGTTCTAACTTTAGTTGAGTGAAGCTTTAGGTGAATTGGGTCATTAATGAGAGAAAGATTAGATTTTTTATCAGATAATTAGGCTTTTTATGTAGGGTTGAGTTTTTAATTGTGAAAATACCACCCTATGTATTGTCAATTATAAAAATGCCCAGTAATTAAAGAACAGGACACGTGGCATGTAACCAGCCCATCTGCTCCTTTAAATCCCTAACTCCCCTCTGACCATTCTATCTTATTTTTTAAAACACAAACCACAGCCTCCTTTTTATATCTCTCTTCCCTTTCTCCAGCCTCCTTTTTCATTTCTCTCTTCATTCTTTTTCAATTATTTCTTTTCAAACCTTTCTTTTTTTGTTTTAATAACTTGATGAGCTTGTTCTTGAAGATGTTAAAGAAGACGACAAGGACGAGGACGAAGAAATCATTCTTTCTTTTGAAAAACTCGGATGATGAAATAAGCTCTCCCAAAGGTTCACATTGGAAAACAACAGTTTGTTTCTCCCCTGCTTCAGAAAGGAACATCAATCTTCTTTGGCCATTAAAAAATATTTCTAGTTACTTCTTGATGATAGTTACAAATAAATCTCCTTTACTTCCAACAGGTAAGTTTCTAGCCTGGACAATTTCCATCATGACTTGAGAAAAAAGATAATTAATCAGCAAAGCAGAAGAGCACTGGTCGGATTTTGAAAAACTCGGTGAGTCGGTGGTTGTGATTTACGAGTGGAGCTTGTGGTTGTTGGTTGTTTGGTGGTTGTTTGTAGATGAGAAAGAGGATGGTGGCTGTGGTTTGTAAGATGAGGAAAGCAAAAAACGACAGCGTTTTGATGGTTTGAGTTTTTCAAAAGAAATAATGAACAATAATGAACAACAATGAACATATACGTATGAACATACAATTAATTAGATTCAACCAAAAAAGATTTACAGATGAAAGAGAAAATGGAAAGGCGAGGGATTTGTGTAGAGTTGGGGCGGGGTTTCCCAGATTTCTTATGCGATTAACAATAGCGAACAATTATAAACACTAAACATATAAGAAATATGAACAATAATGAACAAAAATGAACATTAAACATATATGTATAAGCATGACCGGGCATTTTTGCAATTGCAAACTCAGAATCGGGCATTCCTATAATTGACAAACCTTGAACGGGCATAAACAAAAATGAACAAACATCCTGACATTTTTACAATTGCAAACTCAAAACTTGGTATTCTCCTAATTTTCCGAAAATACATAACATAGTATCCTCCGACCATTAGTCACAAGTTTTATCTGCCCAATAACTCTGTCTTTAAGGCCCAGACGTTTGGCATGCGGCCCAATGCAAAATCTCTGCACAATGAATTGCGACATGGCCATGTCGTAATCTGTCGTCAAATCCAAAACAATACCAAAATCCATCATCTTTTGCTCCTTCACCTAAAACATTCAAAAACAAAAATTCAACATAAAAACATACAAAATCAACATTTAAACATGCAAATCTATGCTTAATATGACCTAACACTATGCATGAAAATGCAACTAATCAATAGAACACATTTAGACTGATTTTGTTGCTTTAGTTTAGATTTTTGTATATTTTGCTTAATTCTTTTATTTCATTTTTATGGTCTTATTGGCGTGAAGAGAGAAAAATATGTGACGCATATGTAGAAATATAACAACATTGAGATGATTAAAACTGTATCTAAGCTAAACAACTATAATACTTTCATTGTCATTCATGCCCAGCGCATGTCGCCCACTACTATTCACCTCTAACTTGTGATTGGTTCACTCAAGCGCCTTATCAATTTCCTTTACATGCAAAGAACTCGTCCTCGAATGGTTATAAGAGTACCAATCCGAAATCGATGTAGCACTGTTTTTCTCTCATGGGTGACAATTTGTCAGGTACGAAGTCTTCGAATTCGCCGAATGTGCCCAGTATATCTGCCTGCGACCTCTCCTTCTTCCTGTTAAAGTTATCAGACTCGTCTCTAGCAAATATCACCCTCTGGATCACTCCCACAAAGCTCCATTCTTCTTATTTTTCGTCATACTTGTCGTCCCCTTCAAGAGCACATTCTTCCTCTTCAAGTTTTGTCTCCCTAGAGTGCTTCTACGTGGAGTGTATTTCTCTTTGGACACTCATTGAAGTGATGTCTAGGTTCTCCACATATGAAACATTTAAATGGTGGTCAGCTACTTGATGGTTCACCTGTAAAACTTGTTGAAGCTGAACTGTCATAGTCGGTAGTAGTTATTCGATATGCTGAATGGATTCCCAAACAGCAGGTAATCTTTGTTGAACATCCTCGTTTGGGTTTTGGTCCATAATCAGAAGAGCGAGACCTTTTGAAATTCAAGACACTTATATCACCAGACGAAGGGCGGAAGCAAGATAAATGTAATATGTGGTCTGAAAGTAGCAACCAAAAATCTTGCACAAAGTTGCAGAACTAAAACTGAGTAGTAGTATCCCAAAAAATAGAATTTAAAGAGTATTTATATGGCTTATACAATTTGATCGCGAGCCTTTTTGATAAAGGTATCTAACATATGCTGAAATATAATAACACTGGAAATCTAAGATGATTAAAATTGTATCTAAACTAAACAAACTTTCATTGTCGTTCATTCCCAGCACTTGTCGCCCACCACTGTTCACCTCAAACTTGTGAAAGGTTTCATGCAGATGCCCCATCAATGTGTCGTATATCTCTTCAAATCTAACCGCATGAATAAATTCCAATCAGAGAATTTGAAGTTTCAGGCATGATTTCAAAAATTTCAGCATCAGCTTTTGATTCGAAAGCTTTCAATTTGACTGATGCAATGATATCACTCACTAGCTAAACGAAGGTTCCAACATTTGCTTAATGATACCCAGGCCATGTTTGGAAGCTTTCTTTCTCTAGGATCATTTTACTTGGTTTGATAAGCTTGGTGGAATGCAATTTCGTCTCCTGAAGAATTTAACACTAGTAATTTTCTTTTTTCAATCAGACATGATAACTTACAAGTTGATAGTCAAAGCAATTTTCTCAATAATCCTAAAAACTAGACCTCTGGGAATCAAATGCTACATAGAATCGGTATAAACATCCGTTCTTCATCCGAAAATTGCAGATGTTTTGAAAGAAACCGAAGAATCATACAAATGACTTGGTTCGGAAAAATTGTAATACAGCAGCCATTGTATGAAATGGCATATTTCTCTGCTTCCAGAGAACAAAATTTTTGTCCGGGAGAGTGGCCGCGCATACTATGACTTGCGCGGCCTTCCTCTCTTGCTTCCGCTTTTACTTGCTGTAGTACTGCCCTTTCCTTTTCCAGTGCTTTTTCCGCCTGCTGGGGATTTACTTGCACCTTTGCCTCGGCCTTTACCTCTACTCTTCTGTTTAGTTCGACCATTGGCATGTTCTTCACTGTCGTCACTATCGTCGCCACTGTCCTCTTCTTCTGTCTCTGATGAATCCTTGGATTTCTTCCTCTTTTTGGAATTTTTGGAGGCTTTAGCGGCAACTTTTTTGGCATTCTGCTTCGGGGTTTGAGTTTCAGGCTCTTTGATCACTGCAGTAACAGGAATCGGTTACCAAGAAAGTTTCCATGAATGAATATTCCAGTTAGAAATGCTGCCAAGCTAAGATTATTTGAGCTGCAACTCAGTATGAAACAATTTGTTCCTCCAAAGTCCAAACAAATTCGTGACAACACTATTTCTTCACAAGAATATATGAAATGAACTTACCTTCCTCAGAAGCTTTACCATCATAAATATCGAGCTGATGGAAGGAAAAAAAAATCCATGTCAATTTAGCATCAATAAGTTCAGTGCGAAACAGCAAAAAGAGCAAGGTTTTACTCGGACTTTAAGAAAGTTTGTTTAGGAGGCAAAAGTTAAGAAGTTAAAAACAGATCAAATGAACTAAATCAAATTATTGCACTCAAATTACAAATTCACAGGCATTACCTGATCAAGCCTATCACCGACATTTGTTCTATCCACTATAACCATGGAAATGCTCATACCACAGGCAACCCTAGAGCAGAAAATTAAAAAAAATCAGTTCAACAAGAAAAAGGCTGGAAAGGTGGGTGAAGAAGGATTTATGAAACACTGCTCACCCCATAACATGCATTCCCTCAAGAATTTCAACCTTTTTAGGCACTGTTGAAGATCTGGATGAGGTCAAACCGAAATTAGAAACTTTATAGCTTCACAAACAATGCAATTTATCACAAACACACAAGACATACTTCTGAGCACTAGGGCCATATCCAAGTTCGCCATTCTGAGCGTGACCCCAACTTATGCAAGAATTATCAGCACCAACAAAATGATGCATGCTGCCAGAATCCATGCAACGAATATTCCATCCACTGTAGCAATAATAGAAAAAAGAATATGTTAAGCTAAATGATATTTTGTTGATAAACAAAATACTAAATACTACACTTTTTAATGCTTTCTCAAGAGCTCTACCCACCACTTCAAACAAATTCTCAGATAAAGATTAATGACAAAAATGAAGGTTACAAGGTCATTTTTATCGCACTTTTGTAATTCAACATCCAAGAAATTCAGCAGACCATGAAGCATGAATATAAGATAAAGATAGAAGACATAGTAGCAGTTAGAAAAAATAGTAGCAGTTTTGCACCGGCATAGAGAATAACCTTAAGTCCATAAGAGGTTTAGGATACATCCAGTCATCACCCGTATTCTTTATTTTTCCCCACATATATAACTGTCCACCTCCTGAAAAGATGAATGAGTAGATATCTAAATCAAACTCTAAAGCCTATACCAAGTCCAAGATTGAAATTCATGAATATACACAGGAGAGGCAAAACAGCAGCGAATGTGAAAGGCAGATTTCATTTTCATGTGTTTTCTCAAATGAAGATCACTAAAATTTTTAGGCTGAAATGTTTGTTCATTACTCCTATCAAAGAGTATTATTATTGTTTGCAAACTAGGTTCTTAAAAACCCGATTCTTATCTGCAATGAGTTCAAGTATTATTAAGCCATAAGCAGCAGAAATCACATAAAGGACAGAGAATATACCAGCAGTACATGAAGAATTAACAGCACCGGCAGAAATAATTGCATCTGGAGGTAGAACGTTATTCCTTTGGAATACATCCACTCGCCGAGGGGACCACTCATCCTTCTGCTCTCTATGTCCAAGCCTAAAATGGTACCAAAATTCCCGACACCAAGCAAACATAATACAAGTTACTCGCAACAAGTTCTCTAAACCTCAAATTACATAAAATGCTTCAAGAAACAACAGTAATGTTCCAAAAAGTCATGACATCGGATAGAAGGAACAAACCTTCCATAACCACCAAAGCCCCACCTACACATGCACACCGTAATAACTGTAAGCATTTCATTTCCATCAAGTGCATAAGAAGAAAAATCAAAGAATATTGATGCTGTAAAACAAAAAAAAGAACTGCTTACGTGTAAACATAGCCATTTGAATCTACCGCCACTGGATGGCAAAAACAATAAAAATTAATTCCAGATGAAAGGAATTGGGTTTCAATGGGATGGAGAGAATCAAGGAGAAAAGAATGGGAGCACAATTTAGTACTAACCTGTGTGATTGGATCCACAAGCAACTTTTACAATGGTCTCCCCTGCAAGAGAAGCTATTGCTCTAGGGCGTGGTTGGGGTTCATAAGCAAGTCTTACTGAGCTGTCTTTAGTATTATACTGCAAGCATAAAATTAAACTTAATGTCTCTTTCGCAAAAAAAGGTCAAAACAAAAAGTACATCTGGCAGCGTGTGAAATTTTATACCATTAAGAAAATATGAAGACATGTGAATCAGAAGCTTAAGGGTTTAGCATATGGAAATTAGGAAATATATCATATTGATGATAAAATGTCCAATGCCATGACCAACGTAAATGTAATATCAATAAACCTCAGTAAAATTTTCATTTTTCCTCAAACCAACCTCATTATCTGTCCCATGTCCAAGCTGACCATACTGTGGAAGCCCTGCCGTTCTGGAAACAAACAGTTATTTTTATAATCCAGCAAACTTAGCAAATAAACACCCCACAGCGACAAATACAATCAGCTGAAGAACCAAGATAAAATAAGTCAAACATATCCACAAATCATACAGTATAGAGGCTCCCTCTGCTGAAGATAACCACGTAGTGAAGTCAGCTCCACAAGAAGTAGTTTTGACACCAGACACAAGACAGTGAACAGGAGATGACTCAACTTCTGCAAACAAATAAGCAGAAACACATTCCAAACTAAAATACAGCAGCATAGTTCAAAAAATATATTTCTTCGCATATCTACAAACATTTCATTTCAAAAGAGCTACACAAAAACTGAATTTACCGTTCTTTGTATTGCCGGAACCTAATTGTCCATGCTTATTCCATCCAAAAGCTAGTGATTGCCCCTCGTCCGTGACAACAACAGTATGACTCCTCCCAGCTCCAGCTTTAATAATTTTATACCTCCAAATTTAAAAAAATGAAACAACATTACTACAAAAAAAACCCAATACACCAGGCATTACAGAAACAGAACAAAGCTCAATTCAAATCCTACTTCGACAGCTCAGAAACAACGGTGGGCCTGTCACGCTGAATCCTATCTCCATGACCTAATTGCCCTTTCTGTAACGCACATTTAAAACTCCATCAACCAAATATCATTCACAAGCAAATTTAAAAAATAAAGTTAAAAACCTATTCATTATTATTACCTCATTTCGGCCCCACGTATAGCAACGACCTTCAACATCCAATGCGACGCAATGACACGAAACTGTTAAAAAGACAAACATTAAATAATTTTTGAAAAAAGAAAAGCTACGTGGCAGTGAAATGAAATGAACTTACCGCAACCGGAAGCAACAAAGCGGATGTCAATACCGACCAGAGGACGGAGACGAGTAGGAGAGACTAAGTTGCCTTCTTGAGGGCCTTTTTTCCGTCCAATAATATCCCAACACGTGGCACCACAGAATAAAAGCTCCCCGCTCCTGTATCCCTCGTCGTGGCTTTGGTCGGAACTCATTTCGGGCAGATGCAACGGCTAGTATTTGAGGAGAAAATTGGCGGGAAAATAGTTTGAGAGATGGGGAGCGAAAGAAGAGAGTGAAACCCTAAATTGAAGCGAAGAAAGAAGAGAAATATAAAGAGGATTTTGGAGAGGTGGGTTTTCCGAGAATACAATTACGTTTACTCTCTTTATGCTCACCACTTGCTTTTTGATTAATCGAAGCCAAATTAAAGCGTGCTTTGGGAACTTAATGCGCCTAATTATGAAAGAAGAATTCGTACGTTAAGTAATTAATACATTTGGTATGATATGGAGGAGATAAAAGTAAAACCCCATAAACTCAAATCTATTTTTCTTTCATTCTTTTCTTTTCTTTGTCATCACGAGTGCATCAATTGGCTTAAATACTTCTTCCGCTTCAATTTATATGACACAATTATCATTTTGATGTATCGGAACGAACGACTAGCTCCGATTCTTTCCTGAAAATAACAAGAATTACTTCGACTTTAACTAGGACTAACAATTTGTACACTATTTTCAATCAAATATCAGTATAAATGATATATAATCACAAATCGTGTGTATCAATAACTGTCACCCTAAATTTTAAGCACTCACAAATTTGAACGAGTGAAAGCAACGGAGATATGAGAGGGTATAATTATATATTTATGCGATGCTATGTAATACATGTCTTAAATTAAGTCTATATAAAAATGTTGTTTCAGTTCAAAAAAGAAAGAAAAAAATACAAAGATCTATGCTGAACTTGTAACAGTTATGTATCTGCAGACCAAAATAAGTTTGTCTTATAAGTCCCATCAACATTTAGCTGGTTGCTGGTTCGGCTGTTGCAACCCTTTTTGTTGCTGCTGCTGAAGTTGAGCAGGCTGAACTGAGGATGTTCTGCTACGGAAATGCATCTCATAATCAATGGGAGGGCGCTGGTGAGAGATGCCTTTGAGATCCGCCGCGGTAGCCCGAAGACGCTGAACTTCTGCCACTAATGCCTCGTTTAAAGCTGCCGCATCGAACACAAAACAAAACAACCGAGTGTTGAGAATTCAAACATGTCAGATTGTAATAGGTAGCGTCATGTGGCAAAATCAAGGATTGCATATGAAAAGAGATGTCATGTTTAGTGGTGTTCACGGGACGGGACGGGATGAAGATCACAAATCTCCAGTACTGTAATACCGTCCCATGGTTCGAGGATTTAGTTTTTAAAAATCCAGACTCGTCTCATAAGTTGAAAATCTTCATCCTGTCCCATTCCAGTTGAACTACATCACTTAAACATATGCAGCTCAACCATGAACATGAGTGACATGTGGAAAGAAAAGGAAATGGCCATAACAATGGAAAAAATATTTCAAATTTCTATTCAAAAAGATTTGATTTGCCAAAATGAACATGAATACCAAAACCAGTAAAAAGACAACAGACAATGATCCACTCTGTAATCTGTAAGCCATCACTCTCTATTTTGTAAACCATTTGAACCTGTTTCGTCATGGCTAAAGCATATCCATTGCAACTGTTAATCATTCATTAGTAAAAGAATGTCACATAAATTCCTGTCAAATCCAAAGACTGCAAACACATTGAGAACACTAAACCAAGAGTAAGGTCCAACTGAAATGTTTTTCTTAGGGCTTGTTTTGTATGACTAAGAAAGTTTCCGCAAGTAAATTACTGGAAAAGTAAATTGCTCTGGAAGTAAATTCTATGGACACCTGTGATATGCTAATATGTTTAAGAACGAGTCCATGACAAGATATCAATAAAAACATATCCTCACACACCATATGAGAGACATCAAATGAATTTGAATGTTCACCATTAAGTTGCAAGAGTCGAAATTAAATATATAAGTAGAAGAATCAACCTTCCTTGAGTTGAGCTTGTTGTTCCATTGCCTGAAGACGGAATTTCAATTCGTTGTTCTGGGTTGTAAGACTGGTAGCATCTCGCTAAACATAACAAGCACAGAAGCATTAAGAAGGAAAACAAGAAATGTTAATCTGATAGTACCCTATCGATGAATATTGCTGTCACCTGCAGCACCGTGACCTGAGTTGATAATGTGGTTGCTTCTGTCTGTAAAGTCTGCACCTTTTGCTCCAACTCAGAAATGTACTGCAACTTACGCTCTTTGGAACGAGCAGCTGACTGACGATTTGCCAAAATCCTGCAATAAAACAATCAGCAATTAATGAATTCAGTATTAACAACACATTCATTGATTCAAATTACAACAAGCCACTGCAAATGAATCATACAAAACACCTTTTCGCGCGCTTAGGATCAGCCAAAGCAATTTCAGTAAGCTTCTCATTTCCCGCAATCTTTTTCAGATCATTTTCACTAAACTCCCCATTGCCGAGCTCCAACTCCATCTTACTAAACTTCCCATCAATGGAACCAATCGACGAGAGTTGCCCTGCTTGAGTTCCCACCATAGGAGACATCAAGAACTCATCATCAAGCTGCAAACTTCCCAAACTACCCATAAAACTATCCATAGACCTACTTCTAAAATGCCGCGAACCAGACTCAATATCACCAATGGCACTCCTCTTAAGCCCTTCTTTCACTCCACTTTCAACTTCATTATCACTACCATCATTACCACTCATTCTATTCCCACTATTCCAACTATCCTCAACACCAGGAGAATTCAACTGATCAACACCATCCAAATTCATATACGAATTCAACAACTCATCATTCCCCTCAGACTTAGACTCTCCCTTAGAATCCAAACTCGAACTGAAGCTCGAAATTGGGATCAACCGCGGCGAAGATTGAATCATAGCCGAAAATCCCAAAGGAACACTATCACTATTCGACCTCCTGTGCCCTCTTTTCCTAGGGGGCAAACCCTCATCCGAAAAAACGCAGTCGTTTCGAATTTGAAACGGCAAAGGGGGCAAACAGTCAACACTAGGCATTGCTGATTGAGACAAAGACCTCGCGTGCGATGGCCCGCCGCAGTGGTTTTCTGGGACCTTCATGAGTTGAGGAGTAGTGTTTGGGTGGGACGGTGGCAATGGAATTCCCATTCTCTTCACATCACTAAATTGCGTCTGGAGAGTAATCTCATTCCCACGCTCCATAAAATCACTATCCTGCTGTTGTAATTGTGTGTGTTTTGTTTGGAGAATTTTAAGACAACAACTTGAAAAGCATCGAAACAACTGACTCTTGTCTGAAGTCAAAGAGGAGTTGAAGTGCAGCGGTGAGTTGCAGAAAAAGCGCGTGGGTAACGCGGTTTGTGGTTATTTTATTCTGCCTCTTATCTACAATGGAATTACAGCTTTGTCCATATGCCGATTATTATATTTCCGTGTTGGGTTATTCTATTTTGGGGTAAAAATGGAAAAAATGTCTGTACTAACTACCACTATTTGAGACTCTTCTTTCCATGTTTGCTCCCATTGATATGATTTGTCATTCCATATCAAACTAATAATTTCTCATTTTTATTTTGATTTTAGTAATAATTTTTTAACATGTGAAATTATTTTGTGCGAACGAATCGTATATTATTCGTGCTATCGTAAATATATAAACACGAATTGATGTTATCGTATCAAAAAAATAAACCTTCGTAAGAATCTACGAGGATTTGCACTAAATGGTGTTTTAGGCAACCAATTAAGTTCAATTGCTAAACAAAGTAATATTTCGCAAGTCAATTCCAATTAAAATTGTTAAGAGTAATGAATAATTATTATGTAGTATTTTAAGTAATAAATGCAAAATCTTTTTAGATATGTTCGATTTTTAATCATAATGTATCTAAGGAATATGATTTATTCGAATTTAAAGATCATCAAATTTACAAATTGATTATTAACTAGTCGAAATCTCGGGCAATATCATAACATTCAAAATTTATTTTTTTTTTGAAAAATGGTTTGAAGGGGAAGTTCAACCTCAGGAAACCGACAGGGCCCAAGTTCCACAGGCCGGGTAAAACATCATAATCTAACTATCGTATTAATTACGTATAATTTAAAACTTTTCTTTTATCTCTTATATTTACCATTCTCGTTACTTTTTATTTAACTTTAAGTTACGTAAAGTAACTTCATATCAATAGGTCGGATATTCCAATTCT
>CANYCX010288166.1:0-30359 GCA_948193385.1 Breynia disticha f. nivosa
CATAATTAAGTCTCTTAACTTGATTATATTTATTCGACAACCCAAACGTCATGGCAGAATAAATTAGTCTTTTATTTTAGTACAATTAAAATTGTTCACAATGACATCTTATCTGTACAATTTTAATTGTGTCAGAAAACATAATTCTAATTGTACTAGAATTCATTTAAAATTTAAATTATAAATTTAATTCTAAATTTTATTTTATAACTAAATCACGTTATCAATATCGATGTATATATATCCAATACAAAGCCAACTCTACTAATTCTATAAATCTATCTTACAATTCATTAATATATATAGTACACAGCACCACACCACATTGTACGGGAACTGCTACTAGTTAAGATCTAATCATAATAGAGTAAATTATGAAATTATTTTTTTATCCAAAATTATTGAAGTTTAAAAATTATTGTTTTCTCTTGCATCCCATAAAGGTCTAATCTTATTTAAAACCCAACAATAATTACAATAACTAAAAGTAATATGCTTCTTTATGAAATGATTATGTTTTACTAATAGTAGAGCATAAAAGTACATAAATATATCAAAGAGTTATTTATTAGATCGATCCACTAAATCAAAATAATATACATTTGTGCAAGTCATTATTATTTTTGATAGTAGGTCTTATATTTGCATTCTTATACCTAGAGTCTCTTTGGACCATAGATGGACCATAGTTTACTTTTATATATGTTTAATGTTCTTCTAACTGAATGACAATTGCAGATATGGTTATGCATACTACAATTCATACAAGAAAAAATGATAGAAATGAATGGATTTTCACTTTCAAATAGAGATAAGATATTACTAACCGCTCAATAAATGAAACTGAGTAGTGTATGGTCATGCCTAATTTGAATGATAGTTAATATCATTAATTTGATTGTTTTAATATAACTAAATAATAAGAAAATGATTAATTCAGAATAGTAATAATTCGTTTCATACCTTATACTAACCATGATATGAAATAACAAATTACCATATAAAATTATTAAGCCTAAAATCAACAAATGTTGATTATCATTTATTTAGAATATTATTAAGTCTTTTTTAAAGATTAACATTATTTAACAGATTTTAAGAAGTCATTCTTAAAGTTAAATGTCAAATTAGAATATAAGAGGTTGGTAAAAAAAACTTTCATTTGTATGTGTAAATATGCAAAACTTCTTGACCAAAATGAAGTTATCAAAGTTGTTGTAGGTACTGGGCAGAGTTCCCCAACCCTAGCTAAGATACCCCATCTTTGCCATGTCATTCTTGACTCTTGATCTGTCCAACCTTGTAAGTGGTATAGAAAGGAAAATGAAACTCAATAGTTCATGGAGAAAAGAGAGGAATGTTTATATATGAAATGAATGATTTGATGGATTGTGCATTGTGTATATGATTGATTATTGATGATTGATACGTGAAAACATATTGTGTGAAATGAAAAGATGAATGTGACAACTTGTAAGGATTTATAGTATATCGATCTACAGATTGAGAGTGATATGAAAGTTCATTTGATCTCAGAGTTAAGCCTGCGGGCAAGAGATGTTGACCTTCGGGTCTATAGGAAGACTTATTGGTCTAAAGTACCAAGAGAAAATCTCGAGTAAGATCTTAACAAGGATAGTCACTATGAAAAAAATGAATACAAGAGCATAACATGATATATGCCTATATGAGATGTTTTATGTTGATGATACGGTCAAAGTGATGTGATTGTTATAACAATCACTAGAGTAATTAATAGATGATTCATAGTAAATGAATAATGATAGAGGATGTTTCAAAAATTTTTAGATGAATATATACAAGTGTTGATAGAAACTCCTAACTTACAGGGTGTTATAAAAAATATATTAAAGATAAAGGGCAAAAAAATAAAGAAGTAGAGAAATAGAAAGATAGTAAGAATTCATGATTTTGATAAATAGATAAAATGGTAATATAAGAAAAAGATTTATTGAACTGATTTATAATTACATTAGATATGCATAAATAAAGAAGTGAGAGTGGAGAGTTGATTTAAAAACTGAAAGATTTTGGAAAAAGAAAAGAGAATAAGTGATAATAAGATCAAAGAAAGGTTAATAGAAATATAGAAACTTAATTGATGAAGATAAAAAATGAATTAAATGTTCAATTGTGAAAGCTTGATTAAAATGGTTGAATATATATATATATATATATATATATATATATATATATATATATTGATTAAAGATTAGAATTAGAATTGAAAGGTATACTCACTAAGTTAACAACTCATTATACTGCTTTTTGTTTTAGGTAAAATTAGGTTAAAGAGTACGGTCTATTGAAGCCTCGAGGATCTTCTCTCTCCTTCCTAGTTTACATTCATATTTTTATTTTATAAATTCTATTTTAAAATGTTGATTGTTATTGATGTTTATAGATTATGCTTAAAATTGTATTGTAACATATAGCTTATAGATTAAATTGGATTATGTAAGATGTATTCAATTAAAATGAATATAACAATGTCGTGTTGAGACTGTGTTAGACAAAACAAGCCATATGAGCAACCCGTATCTAGTAAAAAAAGTAATAAATGATAAATTTCTTTGAAATGTAATAGAAAAGATAAGCATAGATAATATTAATGGAATAGTAAATGTCAATAGATAGTAATAAAGTCAAATGAAAGAAAAGTTTTTTCTAAAATTTAGTGATTTTTAATAGTATATTTAAGTAGAGAATACCGTGATTTTAAGAGATATAAAAATAAATAATTTCATATAAGTAATAACATAGTGGGAAGTTTTACCTATACTCCACAACAAAATGGATTGTTGGAGAGAAAGCACATGCATTTAGTGACACTGAATGATTTAGCGTCCACGCGGACAATGAATTAATATTGCGTCCATGTGGAAGCTAACTATTATTGGATGCAAAATAAAAAAATTTATTATTATAAAATTTTTAATTAAATGAAAAATATAAAAGAAATATGAATGCAAAAACTATAATAAAATACGATATATATAAATCTAAAATCATATAATGTACATTTGTGCAAGAAATTAGCGTAAATGTATACGACTATCCTAAGAGGGGGTGGAGGTGGCGGTGGCGGTGGCTAGTGAGTTGTGGAGGAACCATCAGCATCAATGTGCGAACGCGTAAAATACAACTCCATATGTCAGTGCAGTCCCGCGAATCACTTGTAATTGAAATTTACACAATATCAATGCAATTTCCTATTCTCCTCTGTGTTTCCATTTTGTAAAATGGTATTCGAGCCAAACCATTCTTCCTACCCAAACACAAACAAATCTTCCTGCTAATTTTCTCTGTTGTGAAAATGGTTTCGGTTTGGGCTGGAATTTGTTGAAAATGGTTGTTGTGAGTTGGTTTTACATGATTGTCGTCCTCTCAATGTCGGTATTAGTTAAAAAAAAAATAGAGAGAGATCTCGTTTTTTTGCATTGTTTGGGGAGAGAGTACTTGTGTAAAACGGGTTGCAAAAGTGAGAGAGCAGCCGTAATAGTTGAGTTCTTATAGTACACCATGTCATATTTCCACTTCTTCCTTATCCTTAGAGGCTTTTGTAGTCCTTCTCGGAGTGGGTATACATTGAAGATTCTGGCTATTCAATGAAGCTCAATTCTTTCCAGATACATCTTATCAGTTGAGAAGTACATACATAAACTTACAATCTACTATTATTAAACTCCATGTTGCCTACCACTCAGTGCGTAGATCAATTGGTGTGGGGTTGTTCTAGCTTAACGAGAAATCTCGAGTTCGAGGATTGGGAGAGCTTTGCCACCCTTGTGGTCCTGCCCAACTCGTACGAGGTTTAGTCTGGGTGCCCAAGATACCTCTAATATCTTCGAGTTCCCATGCCACATAAGTTGCTTACTTTTTACAAGTTTCCAGGTAGACGAAAGCATTTATTAATGAGTATTTGAAAACAAAATCATATATTATTTTCAATTATAAACATAATTTCTCATACATTCTATTAATAGATGAAATTAATTTAAAATACTGTATAGTATAGTTTGCATTTCAAGTTACACTTCAAATTGGATTGTTACTAAAACATTGCATTTGGTCATGAAAATCTTAATAAATACTCCACATCTTATGCATGAAAAGTAGCAAATTTCATTTAGTGTTACACCAACTCTCTCATATCCTAATATCTTATATTCTACAAAAGGAATTCAGTTTGTCTAAGTATTCTTTTTTTGGCATAACTTTTTCTACTTAAAGATATGCATTTTGTTTGACTAGTTTATGCATTAGCTTTATTCAAATCCATAATTATTTGTTTGTTCTTCAAGTAATGTAAGTATGTCTACTTTAGCTGGATCTCAGTTTTCTAGCCAATCTATAATTTATTAAATTCAAGTTTTTATCTCAAATTAATGTTCCTGAATGTAAGTTTAGTGGAGAGTTTTTGGCAAATTAGTATTGATTTTTTAATTTTTAATAGTATTTTAATAATATTAATAATTGGATTTTAATTAATTTTGTAAGATGGATAATAAATTTATTATAGCCTATAAATTTAAGTTGCACAATGTAATCCTTGTTACAAAATTGGTTTTTTTTTCGTCTTCTCAGTTTACTATACTATACTGACTATGCATTAAATTGCTGGGAAAAGGATTTGACAGACAACTGGGTATTGACTTTTCAATTATTATTTAATTTATTTGCCAATATACATTATAATTGAAGTAAAAAAAGTTAAAAATTTACATTTGCCTACGGCTTCTTTCCTTCTATTTTTTTAGTCATAGTCCCGATATCTCCTAACAATTAGGTCGAGACTAATTCGGCTCAGGGAGGAGTTCAGGGTGGTTAGGTTTCATTTCCCTCTTAAGCGGTGTTGTGGGAGATCAAACTGCAATCCACTCTGACAAGTTTAGCTTCTTTCCTTCTATAATTCTCAAAGTTGCATTTATCAACTATGAGGTTGGAACTCGATATCTCTGGTTAAGCTAGAACAACCCCACGTTAGTTGATCTACGCTCTTGGTGGTCCTACCCGACTCAAACGATGATTAGTCTAGGGTGCTCACAATACCTTGTGATTCAGACAAAAAAAAGGTTGCGTTTTACCATTTTTTACTACGTCTATTTTATCAATTGACATGGTTGCTATATTGTCAAATTTATTTACTCCATTATTTTGTTTTTATTAACAGTTAATATTCACGTAATCACTAATTAATATTTCATTTTCTTCAAAAACTTTTCCGATTTTTTTAAAGATAGCATAGAAAATTGAGCGGCAACATTTCAATGCAAAATAACAATTAACTATTTATTTGATTAAAAAGACGAGAAAAACAACGTTAAGCAATTAAAAGAGAAATCATTACACTAGATATTGGTCTATTCTACTTCCTGTCAATTTCGACTTCATTATCTAATTATTCCTCGAAAGTTTTATTGGCAGCTTCACCACAAGCAATATTATTAGAATAGATCAGGACGTTGAGCTGAAAAAGAGATTGATGATTGATTCGTTTGTTGAATCTGTGATTTATTAATCAACTGGTAATTTTAAAATTATATATATATATATATATATATATAAATTATTCAAATTTTTTTTAATATTTAAAATCAGTCTGATTTGCGAGTTGTTTGATACCGATTCACTTGCAAATCGATTTGAAAAAAAAATCTGATCGGACCAACTGTCGATTTATCGGTCCAACCAACCAGTTCGATCCGAGTTTTGTAACGTTAACCAATGTGTTGTCGTTTGCATTGACTTTGTAACAAAACATTATCATCTGCTCACATATGGATGACCAACATTTTCCGACGACCCATTTTCGTCGGAAATTGTGTCGTCTGAAATCAGTGTTCCAGCGAAATTCGTGGGAAAATTCCGTCGAATTTCATAGGAAAAACTACACCGACGAAATTCGATGGAAAAATTCAGTTTTCTTCAAATTTCGTCGTAAAACTTTGAGAAGAAATTCGACGGAGAGTTTTGGCCGGAATGTTGGCCGACAGATGATTCAAATTCCGACAAATTTCGTCGGAAATATTTCGACAAAATTCGATAGAGAGTTTTGGCTGGAATGTTAGTCAATCGTTGATTCAATATTCCGACAAAATTCGTCGGAAATAATTATTTTATTAAAAAAATAAATTCAGATTCTTAATTTGCTAATATTCTAATATTAATAAAAATTTAAGTATGAATTACGAAAAATATTTAAGTTATGATTGTTGATAAAATACAAAAAATATTGTTGAACATTGATAAATTTGTATTGAAATTATAATGAAATATTGATATTGAATAATTACGAAAAAAATTATTATTATGAAAATAATACGGAGTAAGATTGAAATAATAAATTAAGAATGAAATAAGATTTTAAAGAAATAGAACCTTTGGTAAATTTATAGAATGATAATTTATACTTACAAAAAGGAAACAAGGAAACACGAAAAAAAAAATAATTAACGTTAAATAAATCAAATGAATATATGACATAAATTAATTTTAAAATAAGGAAGTAAATGAAAGAATTGTAGCTAGTATGAAAAATGTAAGGGCCTGTTTGATAACATCAAGTAAGTGCTTAATTTAAAATATTAAGTGCTTAATGTAAGGGCCTGTTGGTAACACAAAAGATAACCACTTAACTTAACCAATTAAGTCAAAAAAACACTTAATTTTATAATTCAAAATCTTTAACTTAATATATTAAATAATTAACTCTTCTATATTTTTCATTAACAATTATATATTAATAACTAACATTTTTTTATAATAAAATTTATCAAAATATTAAAAAAATTTTAATGAAATTTATCAAAATATTAACAAATAAATTTCATATATTTATCTTGTATTGTTTTTTTTTTTGCACATACTTATTAAGTTATGACTTAAAAAACTATCTTATTAATTTTGATATTATCATCATTAATAAAATCGATGATTAATAAAAATCTTACTCTAAAAATGTTATTCATAATTTTATTATTATTGAAAACCCAAAATAAAAAAAATCTAAGACACATTCGTGCTCAATTATTTTATTTTTGATTTGTGCATTCATGAAAGAAATATTCCTAATTCTTTTGTCTATTTTTCTCATATTTTTTAATTATTTTATATTTTTGATATTTTGTACAAATTTTAAATAATAATTCATTTGCTTGTCAGTTATATTTATCACACTAACTAAATTCAGCACTTAATTTTCAATTACAAACAAACATATTTTATTAACAAATTAAACATTTAGTACTTAAAATTCAGCACTTAATTTTCCAACCCTTAATTTTCAGTTTTATCAATTAGCCCCTAAGTGAGATTATGGAAATGATAGTGGTATACATAGAAAACATTTAGAGGGAAAAAGTAAAAATTTAAGAGAAAAAAGTGAAGGGAGGGTGGTGAAAATGTGATTTTGGCTCATTTTTCCCAACAAAATTCATCAGTAATTTCCGAAAAAAAATCAACGAAAACTATCGATGAATTTCGTCAAAACTTATCTCATAAATATCACATTTGAGCATAATTTATTAAATCACCATACAATGTTCAATTAAATTGATAAAAGTTAAGTAAAAGAAATTTTAATTAACTTGTTAAATTAAGAAAAAAATAATGTAATAGTAACAAAAAAATTAAGGAATTTTATAGGGATTTTTACACAACTATCATGCCCAAAAATTATAATTCACTTTTAACATAATTGAAAGTTATTAAGAAGTTAATGTTTGTATTTTTGAAAAAACATGGGTAGATCAATTAAAAAAAGTGTTATTTTAGAAAGGGGATTATAAACATGTATACCTTAATTAAAAAGTTTGTATCCATGTAATTATCCTAAATTTATAAGATAAGTTTAACTTTTTTTAAAAATACCATAAAAAATAATTGATTTTAATACATAATTGAAAAAAAAACAAAGGCATAGTCTCGTCGTCGCCACTATCGAGAAAATTGGATTGATGACGTGACAGTCCAGGTCATGACTGTTGATGTGCTCTTTAATTTGCACTATTTTGAATGTTATATATTTTGTGATTAAGGAGTAAATATGCTATTTTAAGCATTTTTATTATCTTTTGCATATTAAAGAACCATTAGAAGATTAAAGAGGACTTGCACAAGGTTTGATGTTAAAAAGAAGAATTGGACAAAAGCAGAAGCCATGGACCGAATGCACAAATGATAGATATATGAAGGAATAATTTTGGAAATTGTTTTCAAATGAAATCCGAGCATGGATCGTAGAGAGGAAGCAACTTCTTAGTCTTAGAGAGGAGGCCAGTTCTTAGTCTTGCAAGGAAAGAAACACACTTAAGAAGGGTTAGAGAGATTTTAGGTGAGAGACTTCAAGGTTAGAGAGAAGGAGAATAGAACTTAGAGAGACATTTTTAGAGTAATCTTGTAAAGGATGGATTTTTCTCATTTCTTACTCTACTTTTATCAAGTTGTTCATTCATGAACAACTAACTCTCCTCTTCGTTGAAGGTAACTAAAATTAATGGAATGATATAGTGAGACACTTGTTCTTATTTACTTCAATTAATTATTTGAGTATCAAATATTTCTTTGTTAGTGATATTCTAATTGTGTTTGTTGATTGCTAAACTAGCCATTTAGTATTTTGACTTATTGCAATTGCTTGCTAGATTAATTATTACATCTGTAATTGTGTAGTTAGTTAATCGGATTAGCAACTAGGGATTATTGTTACTACGTTAGAACTTAAATCCTTAGAAGAAATGTTTGATTATATTAAATGCAACGTCGTTCGTGTGTTGTCTAACTTCATTGGTCTCTTTGGTTCTTAAAGCTGTTGTTTAGTTAAACTTGAGATTGTATCTAGGTTGTTAAACAATAAGTATTAATTGATATGCATGTTCTTGGTTAATTATTCATATGAAGAGATAGATATTTTAATATCACAATGAATATTCAAATGGCTATTGAATATCTTTAGTGTCAGATCCTTGAAAATTCCATTAGTGGCAGTTACCAAAAACCAAGGTTCTCTTCTATTGATTTACACTTTTAATTACTATATTTTTCTTTTTTTTAATTTGTGTTTTTTAATTAATTACTTTTTTTATTTGAAAAGTTAATTAATTACTTTAGTCAAGTATCAAAACCCCCCTCATTTTACTTTATTGTCATTGTTGGCATACATTTACACAAAGTTCTTCGTGGGATCGACCCTTACTTGTCATAAACTACATTTTTAGTTATTTTGAGTTTGGTTTTAATTTGGTTGCAGGCGACATCATTCACCAAATTTTGGCACCGTTGACAGGGAACTTTGATTATTTATGTACACCATACAATCTTCTCAATAGAAAGATTTGCAGTTTAATCCTGAAATTGAGAAGAGCGCAAAGAAATTGAGAAAAGAATCTAGAAGGAGAAAAGTGGTTGTTCAAACAAGTACAGATTGCTCATTCTTAACATCACGTTCTGAATCGGAGACTGAAAGTGTTGAAATGAATTTTGAGATCAACCTGAAATTCTGACACTTGAGCCAACATTAATTATGGCTACAGATCACACATTGAGAGAACTTGCTGCATCTAATGTGTACTAACACCTTCATTGTATCAACTATCATTCTTTGGATGTCAACATCAATTATCAATTTTGAGTTGAAGCCTGAACTCATTCATTTATTGCCTATCTTTCGTGGGACTACAAGAGAGGACTCTCACAAACACTTAAAGGAGTTCCATGTTGTGTGCACTAGGATAAAGTCGAATGGAGTTAAAGAAAAATAGCAACATTCAACCAAATCAATGAAAGTTTTCTATATCAAATTAAACTACCATATTGCAAGAATTTGTTACTCCTGAGAGACCTTGACACCAATCAAGTCCCTTTGATTAAGTATTTTAAATGAGAATAATCCTCCTTATCTCTCCATAATTTATGAGATTCAACTTATAACACCTGGATCTCATTCAATTGAATTTGGTTTGCTAATACCAACGACATTTCAACAATGCATGATAAGTATTTTTTTCTTCTTGAAAATTGCATCAACAATCAATCACAAGCGCGAGTTCAAGCAATCAACAATGACAAAAATAAATCATAATTGAATCTTGATCAATCAACAACCAATCAATAACAACAAATCTTAATCTCAAATTGAACAAGTCAATGGTTCATCTCTACCTAAGTGTCTAAGAAAGTTTGGTTCATGATTGAAAAGAAAACAAAATAAAAGATAAAGAGAAACCCGTCAATCGCAAAGAAACTCATGGAGATTTTGCTGAAGCTAATCCGTCTGCTCCGAATCCTCACTGCTCTTCATTCCCAATCACGTTATTTACTCCTTGGAACCTGAGGGTTTGTTCTATTCTCTCTAATATGAGTTATGTGTATGCCATATATCAATATTTCTGTGTAAAAACCCTCCTCATTTTGCGTGACGTGATGAAAATAAACCAAAATTTTGAAATGTTGTGCAACTACACGGATGTTGCACAATCCATGAACTTTTTGAACTGTGCTCGTGTATTGTGCAGAATGGTAGTGTAGTAGCTGGACAAGTACATGGACATGGTTATTATTCGTGTGTTATTATGATTTTTTTGGTGTAGCCCTTTGTTTTTCGTTTAGTTTGCAGAATCTAAACGTGACCATTCATCTGTTAGTGCAGAATTTTGTTTTCATCAGTGTAGCTCCTCTCCGTCCGTGTACCATGCTGAAAGGTGTCTAAAATGGTCTGTTTTGACTTTGTTTTCACACGAATTTGTTTAGAAGTTGAATGGAATTATCAATTAACCTATAAAAAATGAAACAATGGATAAATAGACTATTCTCAATGATAAACACTCGAAATGTTCATCAAACATAGAACATCTATAGCATAAAATATGTACAGTAGAGCGTTTAACAGATACCATTGTCTTTTTTTTCAAGCACATGAAAGACTCAACCTACATGTAGATGTTACGCATATAACAAGATTCAACCTACAGCAAATGTAATGTTTTGTATTGCCACGCCAACTTGTTCCGCTTTTTACAATGGCGAAATTAATTAAAGTCACTATTTACTTTATATTTTACCATCTTTTTCTAAATTTTTTTTGTTGTTACATCGTTCCTAAAAAAGCATGATTTTTTTTATCCCAATCATCATGATATTAGAGGGAACACATTCGAGGACTTTGTCATCATCGATCATTGTGGGGATTTAAAAGGTTTCGGACATTAGAAACGAATTACCCTAACTTGGATTATTTTACTACTGATAAACTATAAGTTTGATATAAAATGGCTAACTCGTTTGATGTTTTGTTTGTTCTTATGGATTGCCCGACTAAAGGTACTAAACTTTTCTTTGAGCAAAATAAGAATGACTTTCTATGTTGTGTTATGAATGCTTGTATTTGTATTTGTAGTTGTAGATCCTAGCTGATTTTCAGGCTTCCAATACTGTATATATACGTCATTTACTGAATGAGAAGAATAACCTCTTCTTTCCAAAATATTCCATCATTGTGATATTATGTTTGTTTCTCGTTTGTTGTTTTATTTATGTCATTCTTTGTATGTAACAAGAGATTACTTACAACATTGCTAAGAATGGCTTTCTCGTTTGTTCTAACAAAATTTGTGAGGTGTCACCTCTTTGATAATTTAAATTAACCAAATTCATTAAGTAATACAGTTTTTCGTTGCTTTTCAAAAAAAAAAATCCAATCAAGCAGAAAATTCAATATAAATTTAAGAAACATTGTGACATAATGCATGGATTAAACTATTTGATGGAGCTTAACATCGAAACATTTTGATATGACTTGATTTATTTTGTTACACAACAATGGTAAAAATAGTTGCCACTTTTTCCGGCAACAAGAAGGTGACTGCAAATTATCCAAGAGAATAGTTAGGTATTACAGATAATTGCAACACGATCATTAACATTTAACATTCCACATATCCTGCTAATGTCATTCAAATAATTTTCTACAATATGTCCACTGACACGTAAAGTTCTTATAGCAAACACAAACATTTGTTTAATCTTATTCAGTAACTTGTACGTATGTGACCACCTTCTTACTTCAACGATACAAACATCAGAATTTTTTAGACAAAAAACAACAATTTGATGCTTATAAATACCCCTCAATACGTATCACATACAACCCAATTCAAACCAAATCATCCGACGAAGAAATGATGCACTCCAAGATTTCAGTAGCTCTCTTGTGTCTTGTACTCAGCTTGGCCAGATCTTCAAAAGCACAAGACACACCGCAAGACTTCCTGAACTCCCACAACACTGCTCGAGCCGCCGTAAGCGTGGGACCCATGACTTTGAACTACACAGTTGCCGCTTATGCTCAAAACTATGCCAACCAACGTATTGCAGATTGCAGTCTTGTCCATTCAGGAGGACCATACGGGGAGAATATAGCGTGGGGCAGTGGTGACCTCTCCGGCACTGCGGCTGTAGACTTGTGGGTTGCAGAAAAGACCTATTATGATTATAACACCAACACTTGTGCTTATGGCAAGGTGTGTGGACATTACACTCAAGTTGTGTGGAGTAACTCGGTTCATCTGGGATGTGCAAAGGTGAGGTGCAATAATGGAGGAACCTTCATTATCTGCAGTTATGACCCTCCCGGGAACTATATCGGGCAGAAACCGTATTAAATGATTTACAAATTCGACTGTTGGGATGTTTGGCTTTAAGTTATTCCGAAGAATAAAGCTTATGATAAGCTATGTTGTGTTTTGTATGTATTTGATACGTTATCGAATAGCTGATCGTTTGTCAGCTTCTATATACTCAGAAGCAACTGCAACGTAATTTACTGAATTGGCATACTCTACTGAAAGGAATAAATATTATAAGACATACCTTGTAACGAACTTAACTAACAAGTTTGACAAAGAACTAACAGGTTCACGAGGAATAACTTATCCCTTGAGTTTGGTTTTTTTTTTTGGAAAATGGTTTGAAGGGGAGCTCAACCCCCAGGAAATCGGCAGGGCCCAAGTTCCACAGGCCGGGGATCCACCTCGTGAGTCATGGGGGCCACTAAGGACTGATCACCACAAAACTCCGTTTGATGGGTCAGCCCATAGACACCCACAGGTAGGGCCTAAGCACCGTTCGTGACCCATGGGCGGTAGGCTCCCTACGATGAGATACCCCCAGGACAATATGGGGGATTTTACTCCCACCAGTGAGGGGGGCGGGATTCGAACCTGCGTCGGTAGACACAGGTGGAACCCCGGGATCCACACCTCACCAGTGAGGGGGGATTTAACATGCAGTTAAGCAGATCATCATATCCACTAATTAAGCCCATCTGTCTTAAAATATCAATAGTCAAGAATAAAAAATGTTCAGTATTAGCCACAAACCTTTGGCACAAAGCAATCTATCTATCTGTATTACTAAAGCTGTAGTAGGTAGGTTAAAATTACGATTCTTCACTTTCTATTCATCTAAACAAAAATTAAACAAAATAATTAAATGAAAATTGTTTAATATATGATTTTATTGCCATAAGAATTGTATACAATTTCAAACCTTTTCAGATAAATAATAAATCAAACTTTATAAGATAAAAGTTGAAGATAACTTCAAACTTCGATAGTCCAATTATAATATACAAAATCTCGCTGCATCGCACGGGTATAAGTGCTAGTATTGGTCTAAGTTTGAAGGTTAGGTTGGGTGATGTAACTACTGTTGATGGGAAAATGTATTTTAACCCTTGCATTCACATCCGTTTGCCAAGTCTATGAAGTTTTTCACTCTAAATCATAATATAATGTTTGATAAGATGTCCAAACTACAAATCCATCTTCATAACTGAAAAATAATTCTTTGGTTTTAAACATTTTGTTGATTGGATGTTTTGTTTGGAAAAAGATATTCTACTATTGAAAAAATGTGAGTGGAAGGTAAAAAAAAATAAAGGAATGCAAATATTTCAAATCATTGTGCTTCTTTAATAAGAACAATTAATAGTTGAACCTGTACGACACAACAAGATATTATATATTATGGTAATAATTGTTAAAGTCTATGAGTCCGTACACGCGTGTGGGCTTATTAGCAATTTAGGTTGTAAAACTTTCTAATATAAAATTAATTGGCTTGTATAAGACTCAAAATTCATATCATTATAAACTACTTAATATTCTTCAACTTATTCAATGTCTGATACATTCCCAATACTCCCACAAGTGTAATGGCTCTGATGCTCGGTTAAGATGCTTACAACTCTAATACCATGTTAAAGTCCATGAGTCCATGCACACGTGTGTGAGCTTATGAACGATACAGGTTGTGGAACCCTCTAATACAAACCAATTGGCTTCTATACAACTCATAATTCATATCATTATAAATCACTTAATATTCTTCAACTTATTCGATGGGGATACATTTCTAATAATAATAATTTTATTAACCTTTACAAATTATTTTATTCATCAAGTAGCATTCATAAACAATAAATACTTTTTTTTTACTTTTTATGAGAATTATTTTTAGTATCTTTTGTGATAGTAATAATACTTTAAATCAAACATTCATTTTTAACTAAGACTGACAAATTTAATATGAATAAAATATTATATGAATTAAATATTACTTTTTTTTATAAATGTATCTTAATGAAAAAAAATAATTTTCAATTATTTATTTATATTATCATATATAAAAATACATATATTTTTTATTTTATTTGTATTTCACGTGTTCGCTTATATGGCTTGCCAATGTCATAATTGTATGCGCATATTTCTGGTTTAGTATAATACATGTAGAGATGCTGTAAGAAAGATCCGTAAATTTGTGAAAAAAAAAATTGTCGAGTAAAGAAAAAGTAAACATGAGTTGACTTTAGCGACTTACCGAGCAATTCCACGGCGAAAATTTGTCCATGAATTAGGGCGAAACTTATTTTGTGGCTAAAAGTACTTAGAAAAACAAATAATTAAGTGACATATTTGATTCATCGCTTGTAGCCATGAATTTCAACACAATATTTTCTCCTAGTTGTTCGAGAGATGGAGCAAAAGTTCGATACAATTTCCAAACTATAAATTGAAAGAGATAGAAGTATAGCTGCAGATGGTTGTTGTGGGGGATCTCCTAAACCATACTTTTACATGTTTCTCATAAGAATTAAAGTTGTCAATTCGTGTTATATGTGTCATAATCGTATAGTATTAGTTTTATTATATATCATTATTTGTGACATAAATATTATAAAAATTAAATTCAATTCGTTCATATCGTCTTATAAATGTGTACTTATAAATCGTATTAAAAATTAACAACTCTAATAAGGATAATAGAAATGATGATGTTTTACTAATGCCTCCTTTAAAGTGATTTCATTACTAACATAATAGAATGTATACATGTTTATCAATGATTTTATTGTGTTGTTTTTGACCCTATTATACATAAACTCCAGTTATTCAGAATTTTTGCTATTTAAAAGGAATTGTATTTATGTGCTCTTGTTTCATTGAACAAGCTTTTATGCTTGATATTATTGTTCTACTTTCTATTTAATTAAGGTTAAATTGGTACTCAGCTGATCAAAGTATGGTACAAAAATTAGATACTTGAACGGTTGGATAATTGTAGCATTAGAGGTATAGATTATTGGCATGTTTAAATGATTTTCACGTATCATACTCGTTGTCTTTCTTAAGACCTTATAGATCTTATCACACCATGACCCAAGTGAAGCGTAACCATCATGCAAGCTCAACCTAATCGGGAGGTTTCCACCCATCGGGGAGTTGAAAGGGCGAAGGTATGATATCTCGTGCAAGCTGAACGTAACTAACGGCTAAAATATCTTGTGCGCCAAGACTACTGGAGTCATATTATAAAAGGGCGACGGAATCAAAAGTTGTTGTAGCTTTTCTGAACAGTAATATCAAACTGTATCTAAGACAGCTAGGTTGAATCCGCGTGCTTTACATTGAGTGAATCATTGATTAGGTCTACTAGGGCCAGGGGTTAAACTTACGAACTCTAGTATTAAAGTTATTTGATTATTGGATCACATGATTAATGGTTGCTAAATACTTCATTTGTTCCTTAAAGTTTGTTAATTTAGCATTAAATGTTTGTTCCTTAAAGATTGCTAATCTAACATTTTTATCACTATTTTACCTAAAATACCCCTCAATTACTCCAATTAATTCTCTTTCTTCATTCTCTTTTTCTGCACTTACTTTATTTAGAAGGATACATAAGTCATTTTATAGCATATTTATTAGTTTTCTTAATATGTGTGAAAAGTCTAAATTGACAAATATTAAGGAATGTAGGAAGTACTATTTTATTATTTGTGGGATATTTTTGTAATTAAGCTTTAATTAGAATTAGGTATTGAAGATACCATAAAAAAACACTTTTTTAAGAGAATGACGGGTCTCTTCTGTGCTCTCCTTCCTCTTTTAGCAGATTTTTTGCATCCATCTTTTATATGAACATGAGAATGATTTGTTCGTCCATTTTATAGGTAACTATTCTCCTTTTCTATATAAGGTACATTTGATATCCAGAATATACACCATAAAAGATAATGCAGAAACAAGATAACATATAAGAATTTACGTGGTCTGGTCCATGCGACCTACGTCCACGGCAAAGAACAAACTCTTCTATTATTCGGTTACCAAAAGATGGAAGCCACAAAGACATACAAGAGGAAAATATAAACCACTATATATATGTCTCACACAAACCCTATTTTAAACACAAATTCTATTTTAGACCTAGTATAATTGTACTATCCAATAAAGTATTTAACTAAACTTGTGCTACCCAAATAGAGTATTTAACAAAACATATTCTTTTAATGACTCCAAATCTCTTCAACAAATCAATTCAACCTAACAATTTTCTCCCATTGCGTTGATTTCCTCTCAACATTGTAATTAGAATAATTTTCTGTCACACTCCAAAGGTCTCTACTAAAAAAAACCAAATTCAAGTCAGACTTGCCAAAGACACCACAGCTATTTCATGCCCTTCAACATCCACGCCTAACAGAACCAAGTTCTTCCATTTTTATAGGTAACTATTCCCTTCTGCTATCTAAGGTACATTTGATATCAGAAGTATACTCGATAAAAGATAATACGAAAATAAGAGAACATATAGGAATTTACGTGGTCTGGTCCATCGGACCTACATCCAAGGGCAAAGAACAAATTATTCTATTATTCAATCACCAAAAAATGGAAGACACAAAGACTTACAAGAGAAAAAATGTAAATCACTATATATATGTCTCACACAAACCCTATTTTAAACACAAATTCTATTTTAGACCTAGTATAACTGTGCTACCCAAATAAAGTATTTAACTAAATTTGTGCTAACCAAATAGAATATTTAACTAAACCTATACTTCTAGTGACTTCAAATCTCTCCAACAAATCAATTCATCCTAACAATTTTCCCCTGTTGAGTTGATTTCTTCTCAACACTATCATTAAAATAACTTTTTGCAACGCTCCAAAGGGACTCAATTTCTGATAAACGGAACCAAGTTCAAGCCAGACTTGCCAAAGACACCACCAGCTATTTCATGCCGTTCAACATCCACACCTAACGCACTACCATCTTGTACAATTCTTGTGTAATCACCAACACAAATTATGTGTCGTAGTATTAGCAGCGACTGGCTTGAATGTATGTGATTGGATAACTTTCAATGTTATAGAATTAAATAATATAGTCTAAATAATTCATGATGTTTCCGATATTAGTGGCTAGGATAAAGTCTTTCTAATTCCTAGGGTAGCTATAGATTAAATCCTACTGGACGTTTTGGTAGTTGTCTAGTCGTTAGGTAAATATTTTGCAGGGTGTCCCAGAATTATCAATAAACTAAGAAAAGATTGGCCATTTGAGTGCATTACTTATGACTATAACTTTGTCTATTGAAATATTCATTTATTATTTGTGTTTATAATCAACTGTCGGGATTGAATGGAGAAGTGTCTTGATTAGATTTTCATTATAATTGTTTTTCATCTTAATTTTGCATTTTTAATATTCTTGTGATTTGATTTAAGTTAATATTCTTGCGATTTTTAATATTCATTAAACAAACCAATTTTTTTATTCTTGGCAGATAATTAAATTTTCTTTGGTCTCTATGGATCGACCTTATTCTCACTATTATACTTGTATTTAATTGTTGCGTAAATACTTTATTTTTGACCAGTTGACACCCGATCATGCAGACCCAAATCAATTATTTGGAAGATCCATCTCAAGTCGATTAGTTTGATTACGACATATTGTAAAAACGTTTGTAGAAAGTGACCATAAATTTTAAATCTATGATAGAGTCTTAGAATTGAAATTTATGGTGAAACACTATAAAATGTTGTTGCGATATTTTGAAATCTAGATGAAATAACGAACCTAGATAGATTTTTGAAATAATCGGTCTGTGATGTACATTATGTAAATGGAAATACATTATTTGGAAACACCTATCTATAGCAAGTTTTTTATTTAAATATTTATTTAAATTCACCACAACTAAAGATTAATATTTTTTTGTTAAAACTAGTAAAATTGATAATGTAAAATCAATAGTTGGAGCAGTTGTTGACTTATTTTTCTATCATATACTACACAAATAACTTAAGTGGCCAAAATGTAGTTGTTCATAAGTTGTCTATCCCAAATTAATGAATAAATAAAGTTAAAATAAATGGTACCGACCTTCAAATTTTATGAACACTAAGATGGGTATTTGATAACACCAATTAAGTGCTTAATTTAAAATATTAAGTAATTAATTACTTTAAATGTGTTTAATAACAATAACAAATAACTACCATATTTAACCAATTAAGTCAAAAAAATACTTAATTTTATAAATTCAAATCTTTAACTTAAAACATTAATTAACTAACTCATTTTTTAATTCAAAACTATATATTAATAATTAGATATTTTTACAATCATATTTGTCCAAATATTAAGAGATAAATTTTATGAATTTATTTTGTCAATTTTTTTATATATTTATTAATAATTACAAATTACAACTCTAAAATTTAATTTATTAATTTTGCTATTATCATCATTAATAAAAATTCAACTACAATAAATAACTTATAATTTTATTATTTTCAAATCTCAAAAGAAAAACTCTAACACACATACATTATCTATTATTTTTTTCTTTTAATTTGTTCGTTAATAAAATGAATATTTACGATTCTTTAGTCTAATGCTTCCATAATTTTTTATTATTTTATATGTTTTAGATTTTGTATAAATTTTAAATAATCAATTCAATTGTTTGTCATTTTTATTTGCTAAACAACTTATTGAATTTAGCACTTAAATTTTTGTTTTAACAAATATGTTTTATTATCAAATTAAATATACAACACTTAATTTTCAGTTTTATCAAACAATTCAAATACAAACACTACTAACATTTTGTTTGTATTTTTTAATATTTTTTTACATTGACTGCTAAAAATATTTAACTTTAAATATACTAAATAAACTACTTGACATAAACAACTACGTTATTAATTTAACTTCTTCAATCTCTATTAGCATTTTGTTTACAATTTTTCATTACTTAGGGACTCATTATCAACACTACTTAGAATATAACTTCATCTTCTCAAGTTGATTTGTTCATGCATGCTTAAATATTAATACTACACTACTTATGCATTGTATATTATAACTAGATATCATACTAATAAAAAAATAAAAATATATATTATTCAATAATCATTATAAATAAAAATATCATCATCATATAAAATTATACTAATAACTATTTATTTATTATGACTATAAAATAACTTACCTTCACTTCTTGAAATTTTTACTCTCAATGCAAAAAAAAATTATCAATCGTTAAAAATTAATTTAATTAACCTAAAAATAAATATTTATATTATGAAAATATTACCTAATAATATATTAAGATGTAAGAAGGTAGATGATGTTACTTTATATGGAGACAATATTTATATTGTGACTGAGATGTGGAGGCAAATGAATCTGTTTTGAAAGTGACCAAATGAAGTAGTGTTATAAACACTGAGCTGAACAAAAAAGATGAAGAAAAATGAGACAATTAGCTTAATTCTAATTTTATGCATATTGTTTATTGCTTACTTGTAATGCACTTTCATCTTTGAAAATAACTAAAAAAATACCAAATGATAATGACTTTTCTTTAATCTCCACCCATTAAATTTTAATCATTCCTAATTTTAGGACTAATCTCCTACAACTCTCTTGCTTATAATACAATTTCATCTCTGAAAGTGATCAAACAAATACTAATTATTGATAGAAAAATTTTCTTACTTGCCTGGAGGGAAAAAATGGAGCCAACAAAGTTCTTTGTAGAACTTTGTTTCTTATGTATAATTTTGCATGCTTATTTTACACTGGCACAAACCTCTTCTAAACCCTTTGTTGCACAAACCTCTCCTAGAGTCTTTGCTGATGCACATAATGCACTTCGTGCTGAGGTGGGTGTGGCTTCAGTTACCTGGAATAGAACTGTTGCAAGATTTGCTCAAAGATATGTGTTTTCAAAAATAGGGAACTGTGAATTACAACATTCTAATGGGCCTTACGGAGAGAATCTTGCGTCTGGTTTCATGGATTTTAGTGGAACCGAAGCTGTGCAATTGTGGGCTAATGAGAAGCCTTTTTATGAGGTTAGTAATTTTTAAGAAAGGGGTCGGGCTAACCCACAACAAACCAAGGGCAGAGAGACGTCTTTCGGTTAGTCCTGGCGAACCGGCAGGTTAGAACCTATATGTCTCCCCCAGCGCCGCTACGGAGGATCGAACCTGCGATCACAAAGAAAGGGGTAAGACACCTTAACCGCTGAACCCACGAACGAGAACTATTACTCTAACTCCTGTAAGGGGGTGCATGCTTGCATTTACACACAAGTTGTCTGGAACAAAACGAAATATATTGGATGTGCAGGAGTTAAATGCACAAATTGTTGGGCTTTCATCATATGCAACTATGACCCTTCAGGCAATTATATTGGGAAAAGGACATGATATCTAACATCTTAAAGTTACATACTTCTTTTTTTCTCATACCACCAAAACGATTTCCTTAAATTCCATACAAAATGAAACTTGTCTCAAAATGTATCAGACTATATAAATTGAATCATAAAGGAAAAACATACTCATCCAAACAGATCCAAAAAACTTGCTTCTTCTCTCAAACACGCTTCTTCTCTCAAACTTCATTCTCTACTCATTCTCTAACAATTTTTTTCTTCAATTAATTTGTAATTTCGATTCAAATTCAGATTTAAATCTCGAAACATGTCTAAATTCCACAAAACAGAAAATTGACTGTATGGGAAGAACGCTACGACGACTTTCAAGAAAGAAAATGATGATTCTAAAGTTTCTAGCATCTTGAAAAATCCAGACAAATTTGCACCGTGAAGTTGAGCTATGAAACCTCAAATCATCGGTAAAATATGGGGCTATCGTTCTTGATAAAATTTGAATTAAAGTCGTTTGTGTGTGAAGATTGTTATTCTAAACATATATAAACTTAATTAATCAGTATTGTCATAATATGAAAAGTGATTTGTTTAACAATTAGTTATTAAGTGTTGAAATTATACAAAAAGTGAGTATATGTTTGTGTTTGTGAAATTAAAAGAAAGATATATAATTTGTGGATGTGTCGTGGATAACGTGTGGATAAGTTGTTGATAAAGTGTGAATAAGCTGGCAGCTAGGGTTTTCAATGACACATTAGGTGTAGACGGTTTGTACGTGTAGATACTTTGTGGATGTGTTGTGGATATTTATTATATGTGTGGAAGTTTTGTGGATATCTTGTGGATATTCATAAAAAATCAATGTCCACAACATATCTACAATATATTCACAAATTGATCAATATGTGCATACTTATGGATATGTTGTGGACATTTATAAAAAATCAATATCTATAATATATCCACAATATATCTACAAATTGATTAATGTGTGGATGCTTTGTGGATATGTGTTATTTGTGGAATAAGTTTGAAGATGTGACATATGATGGTATAGGTTTCAGAAAGTGTTATTTATGGAAAAGTCAAACTTTAAAGTGAGATGTAGTGACCTTCTCCCAATTATATTGGTGAACCTCCCTATTAAAATTACTACGAAATGTCTGTAGGTGGTATACACAAGAGGCAATCTTTTGAACTCTCTTGGACCGAGAAGATGAAGACTAATGACCAAATAAAAATTATATAGATGAGAAATTCATGAAATTCAACTTACTACGTACGTATAAGGAATTTTATTTATTATTTTTCTTCTTTCCATCTTTCTATCTTTTGATGTACTGTTTTGAATCAATAAATAATTGTTCCATAAATATTAAAGAGAAGTATTCAATTTCTATTCAATGATCAAGCAAATAAATATCAAATGATCAAGTAAGTGGTTAACATGTAACATGTTTATACACTAGCTGCTTTAGTCCTTATATATAACCATAAGAATTTTTTTTCTTGTTTCACATGTTCATTAATCATGGAAAGAAGTTTCTTCAACAAAATGATAGATTAATCAAGACGAAACTATTAAGGTCTAATCATAATAATGTGAACTAAGAAATTGTTGCTTTCTTAAAAAATATTAAAGATTAAAAATAATTGTTTCTGTTGCTTTCCATTAAGTTATAATCATAATGGAGTGAACTAAGAAATTATTGTTTTATCTTTAATTATTGAAGATTAAAAACTATTGTTTTCTCTTGCGTCCCATAAAGGTCTAATTTTTATTTAAAACCCAACAATAATCACAATAATTAAGACTAATATACTTCTTTATGAGATGATTATGTTTTAATATTTGTAGAGCATAAGAGTACATAAATATATTAAAGAGTTATGTATTATATTGATCTACTAAATGAGAATAATGTACGATAATATAGGTCATAATTATTTCTCATCCACTTTTGGTGAGGACAATTTCACCACCCTTAAGTTTGTAACTTTTAATTTAGAACGTTAATTTATTATGTAATATGTATAAAATTATGTAATATTAAAAATTGAAAGTTACATAATGTAAAGTTACATTTTCATTATATAACAGAAATTTTTTCATTTATGTAACAAAAAAACTAAGAAATTACATAATTTTACAAAGAACACTGTGAATGTTACACATTGTTCTCATGAACCGTGCGGTAAGAACGTTTTTATGCGCCACCACCTAAGAACTTAACCTCGCTCATATCCTAATATCTTTAATTCTACAGAAGGAATTCAGTTGTCTAAGCATGCTTTCTTTGGCATAACTTTTTGTACTTAAAGATATGTATTTTGTTTGACTAGTGTATTCATTAGCTTTATTCAAATCCACAATTATTTGTTTGTTGTTCAAGTAATGTAAGTATGTCTACTTTAGCTGGATCTCAGTTTTCTGACCAATCTAGAATTTATTAAATTCGAGTTTTTATGTCAATGTTCATGAATGTAAGTTTAAATCGAGGAAAATGGTAAATCGAGTCATTATTTGGTGGACTATTTTTGACAAACTAGGATTGATTTTTAAAGAGTATTTTAATAATATTAACCATTGGATTTTAATTAATTTTGTAACATCGATAATAAATTTATCATAGCCTATAAATTTAAGTTGCACAATCTATGAAATCCAATGTTACGAAATTGCTTTTTTTTTCTTCTTCTTAGTAGTATAGTATGTAAGTTTTAACACAGCTGCATACTCAGGACTCAAAGATAAAGATAAAATTTTGCAACATTTGGGTTGTTGATACATTCACTTTGCATACTCCTGTCTAATCAGCATCAATACACCTTAATTTAGAGTATTCAAGAGAAAAACTTTATTGGGTTTATCTGTCAATTCGTGTTTTTTGTATCGTAATTGTATCCTATTATTTTCTATCAAATAACATTATTCGTGATATAAAAACTACAAATATTGAATTTGTATTATTCGTGTCGTATCATAAATGTGTAATCACACACTCACAAATCGTGTTATCGTATAAAAAATTAACAGCTCTAGGCTCATGTGAGACCATTGTAAGCAATTCCTTTTATTAAGGTTGTCAAGGTTGATTTTTTTATGGATATAATTACGTTTGATGTTTATAATTGCACACCATGTGTAGTTGAAAAAAATTAAACATAACAAGAAAAATGGAAATTTCTGATGATTCATTTTCTAAGAAATTCATCAAAAATGTAAAATTTTAGACGAATTTTGTCGAAAATAGGTCGTCGAAAAAATCCGTTCCTACGAATTCCTTCGGAAAAAATGCATGGATGAAAATGAAAATAGAAAAGCATGAATTATCGATTATGGGTGCATGCGGGAGCAATAATTTTGAGAAAGCGGTACCGGTGCGGGTTGCTCAAAGGGATGGATGAAAATGAAAATAGAAAATGGGATCCCATGATAAAATGAAAGGAAAAGAAAAGAAATGCATGAGCATGCATGCATTTGAGTATCAAGTTGGTTTTAACATTTGCATCCATGATTCATTTCAATTGTTGGGTGAATGTATAATAAATGAAATGATATGTGAATGTTGAGTATGAGTTTGCGATCATTCGTGATTTTAAGATGTTGTGGATTGTGGGTTGTGAATGAAAATGGGATTTGCATGCAAACACGAGTAATGATATTATTGTGTCATCAGTGTTTGTGATTGAAATTTGTATTGTTTGATTGCAGCAAATGAGTGTGGATTGGGTGGTTGTAAAACTGAATGTGATTTGGATGCCAATTGAGTTTGAGTGGCTTAATATTTGAGTAGGAAACGTATGTTGAAAACGACTGAATGTAGTTTTTTTTTCTTGAGCTAAATGACTTAGCGTTGTTTTTACAAGGGGGTGTGTCAAGTCCCTACAACTTATGTGTAATTTACATGACGTCATCCTAGCTGCCACACGGGTTGTGTAACACGTATGTAAGGTCGTGTTGATTTACATGGCGGGCGTATTAATTGATAGTTAACATCCTAAACTAATTATCTTATTAATCATATAATTAATATTTTCATTAACTTATAGAACCAAATATTTTAAATTTTTTCTTTTAACATTATATTTCTAGTATTTATATTGTTAATTCATTATTTATTTGTTAATTATAATTTGTTTTAATTCAAAATTGAATACAGCACGGTCATTGACACGGTCTGGAACACGGCCCGTATTACTATAACACCTCTCATGAACACGACCCCATGTTAGACTAGTACACCTCCTGTTCTTTTACAACACGATGTCTGTGTCATTTAAACACGGCCCGTGTGAAGTCTGTTGTATTTATCAATATACCCTAAATCAACCTTAAATCGATCAAACATAAAAACATATCTTATTCTTAATCTCTAGAAATCAAACAGATCACAATATCATATTATCAACCTAAAACTCACACATGTTATATACACGCAAATATATATATATATATATGAAAGGGATCTCATCGTAGATGAAGAGGGAACTCCAATTTAAAATACTGTAACCACATTAATTTATGCAATTTCTTTACATTTTGTAGGAGATCCCTCACATCTAAAAGACAAAAATGTAGAATTACTTTCAAATCTTCGTTATAAAAAGATTTCTGACTTCCAATGGTACAGAAACACATTCTTAAACAGATTATACTTAAGAGATGATTCAAATGCCCTCTTTTTGAAAAGAAAAATTTCTTGCTATCTTTCTTACATATTAGGAGAGAGGGTGAGAAATAGAATAAAAAAAGAATATGATAACCAAATCTCTTACAATATCCTTACATATGGCCAACTTATAAGTTTTACCCAACTAGAAGTAATTCCAGCCTGTAAAGATTTACAAATGCATAATCGTTTAAATATGAAAATGAAGAAAACTGGTCAAGCATTAGGAGATTTGTGCAAATCATTAGGTCTTGGGCAATACTCAGAAAATTGTGAAAACTCTTCCACATGTTTAGGAAATTGCAAAATAAAATCAAGTAAATATAAGTATCATAAAAGGAGCACCCATTATCAAAAACTCACATCTTCCAAAGATTCCTATTATAGAAACACTAATCACAATAAGTTAAAATCTAAAATGGCTACCTCATTCAAACCTTCATATTCTAAACCAAAATCTGCTAAGAAATCTCTCAAAGAAATTACATGTTACAAATGTAGCAGAAAAGTTCATACTAACAAATATTGTCGATTAAACAAACAAATTAAGGAATTTTCTTTAGAAGAAGAAACTCTTTCCAAATTAGATGCTCTCCTCTGCAATTTTTCTGAATCCAATCCTTCAAATCTACTAAGCGAACTTAAAGAATCTGAAGAAGAATTCTAAGTTGATGAATTACATGATTCCTTAGAGGAATCTTCTTCTTCCAAATCTTCAAATAAAATTAATGTCTTATCAAAAGACCAAAAACTTACTTTAGAAATAATTGATCATATTTCATATCCAATTAGAAATGCAGAATATTTACAAAAACTTTATAAAATGTTAAAACAAGACACAGAAACGAAACCTAAATCATTCAATTCTTTAACAACCATTCCAAAAAACACATACGATATTACTCAAATCTTAAAACAAAAAAAAAATTAATCCACCTATTCCAAACATCCAAGAACTACAAAAGAATTAAAACATATCAAAAATAAAATTAAACAATTAAAAGAAAAAATAACAGGTACATGATTCATCCATCCAACTTCTTCTTTCAAAAAATCTAGAAAATGATGATTTAAACCTCCAAGAAACCGCACAAACAAATAAAGAAGAAGAAAATTCAAATCAAAACAATTTCTTATTTATTTTAAAAGAATAACTTCAAGAAAATATGTCATCAAAATAGAAAAATTACAGGAATGCACAAATTTGTGTTTACAATGATAGGAATGCCAGCTAAGTTTGTTCATTTCTGTTAATGTCAGTTAAATTTTTGGAAATATAAAAATATCCGATTTTGAGTTTGCAATTGTAAAAATGTCAAGGTATGTTTAGTGTTCATAGTTGTTCATTATTGTTCATATGTACAGAGAACAAAAAGTGATATTTTTGTATTTTAGAACATAAAATCTGGCATTCATATAATTGTAAACTAGAATCTTGTCAATCAACAAAAATCAACAAAAATGAACAAAATATATTGAGATTCATATCATTCCAAACTCAAAACATAGTAGTTTGTATAATTGTCTGCATCAAAATAAACTTTCATTTTTTGGATGATTTTCAAATTGATTGCATTGCTTTATTTGATACCAGAGCTAACTTAAATTGTATAAAAGATGGTGCTTGTCCAACACGATATTAATTTCCAACACAAGAAATACTAATTACTGCAAATCAATCTGCACTTCAAATAAAAAATAAATGCGATGTATCATTAACAATGGTTGTATGATTAAATCATCATATTTAATTATAAAAGATATTAGTCCTATAGTAACATAGGCACACCTTTTATTAATCTAATCACTCCATACACAGTTGACCATCAGGGTATTTCTGCAAAAATTAATGATAAAATTGTAATTTTTTCATTTATCAAAAAACCTAGAACTATGGATTTACATATTCTCCAAGCAAAATCAATTTTCAAAAATCAAATCAATGTTTTAATAAAAAGAAAAAATACACAAATTGAACATTTAAAACAAGATATTACTTTTCAAAAAATACAACAAAAACTACAAAACAAATCATTACAACAACAAATTTCTAATTTCTAAAACCAATTAGAAAAAGAAATATGTGCTGATCTACCAAATGTTTTTTTGTGACAAAAAATCATATGGTTGATTTGTCATATGAAAAAGACTTTGATGAAAGAAATATACCCACAAAAGCTCGGTCAATTCAAATGAATGCTCAAAATGAAGAATTTTGTAGACATGAAATTAAAGATCTTGAAACAAAAAAATTAATTTCAAAATCTAGGTTTCCATGGTCTTGTGTTGCTTTCTATGTTCATAAAAATGCTGAAATAAAAAGAAGAACGTGAGATTAGTCATTAAAACCTCTAAATACAGCTTTAAAATGGATTAGATACCTCATTCCAAACAAAAAAGATTTATTGCAAAATTATGCTCTGCTCATATTTTTTCAAATTTAATATGAAGTCAGGTTTTTTGCAAATTCAAATATCTCCAAAAGATAGGTATAAAATTGCGTTTACAGTCCTATTTGACCAATATGAATGGAATATCATACTTGTTTGCTTAAAAAAATGCCCCTTCTAAATTTCAAAGACTAATGAATGATATTTTCAGTCCATATTCAAATTTTTATATTGTTTACATAGATAATGTTTTAATTTTTTCTCAAGCAATAGACCAACATTTTAAACATATTAGAATCTTCTTACAAGTGGTTCAAAAAAAATGGCTTAGCAGTTTCAAAATCTAAAATTTCATTGTTCCAAACAAAAATTAGATTTTTAGGACATTGGATTAAAAGAGGAATCATCACTCCAATTGAAAGATCATTACTATTTGCTACTAAATTTTCAGAAAAAAAATTTAGACAAAACCCAACTCCAAAGGTTTTTAGGAAGTTAAAATTATGTGATAGATTATTGTCAAATATTAATAGATTAGTTAAACCATTGCATGATAGGCTCAAGAAAAACTCAGTTTCATAGTCAGATGAACATACAAGCATATTTAAGATGATCAAATCTAGGATTTAAGAAATTCCATGTTTACATTTAGCTGACTCAAACCTTTCAAAAATAGTCAAAACAGATGCTTCTGGGTTAGGATTTGGGGAATATTAAAACAAGTTCAAAATGGTAAAGAACAAATAATACAATATACATCCGAACATTAGGATAAAACCCAGCAAAATTATTCAACTATTAAAAAAGAAATTCTTTCAATTGTCAAGTGCATTCAAAAATTTTAAAGTGATTTACTAAATCAAAATTTTTTTTTACGGATAGATTGTAAATCTACAAAAGAGGTTTTACAAAAAGATGTCCAAAACCTTGCATCAAAACAGATTTTTGCTAGATGGCAAGTTTTGCTTTCAATTTTTTATTTTAATATAGAATTTATCAAAGGAGATTCAAATTCAGTTCCAGATTTTCTAACTAGAGAGTTTTTTCTATAACATCCTCATTCTGAAACCATGTGATTAATATTATAAATAGTTAATGAAAATAAGAATTATATAATAAAATGAAGAAAAATAAGTGATTGGAAACAAGTTAGAAGAATGTTGATATACGGGTGATAAAAGGATTATATAAAGTAACTGGAAGAAAATAAAAACCATCTAAACAGAGAAGTACACGTGGTGGAGGTGAGAAAAAACGTGGTGGGCACGACCACACGTAATCCACGCCCACCACATGTATTTTGTTGTTTCTGGTAAAAAATATAAGTTTGTTTCATCACAAAATCGATCAGAACTTTCAAGAAACCAACTCAAAGCTACAGAGAAAGGAAGGAGAGAGAGACGAGGAAAGAGAGAGATTTAGTGAGAGAGAGTAGAGATTTAAGTAAAGGGGATTGATTCAAGTTATCGAATCATTCGTAATCTCGAGCTGGGGATCCGTGGTATAATCAAAACAGGTAAAACTCGAAGTTTTCGTAAATTTTTAGGAGTTCTACTATTGGAAGTTTTGAGTTTTCTTGAATGGATTATTGAAATAACTAGAGAATTGAGATAAAATTGATTTAGATTGATGAATTCATGATGAAAGATAAAGTTGGAAATTTCTAGGGTTAGGATACGTTTATGCAAAATTGAAAAGTAAATTCAACGAATTCATTAGGGCATGCATTATAGGTTTGGTTACATTGAATTTTATAGAAAGATTGGTATATGTTATTATAGGACGACAAACCAGACGGTCAGGACAGGATCAGAGCACGTAGAAGTCAGAGTATTTGCGTTGACAAGTGAGTAGTCTAACTCACTTAAAATTGATTTAATATGAAATAGTAATATTATTATGTGACTAATTGATAAATGGTAAATCCAAAAATAATTGAATTTATAAGATCGAAATATGACTTCGTATCGATGATGCATTTTATATAGAAAAATGGAAATGCTTGCATATATGGCATCGAAATGTATTATTGAAATGCAAACAGGTTTATATGAAATAAAAGTATGAGCAGGTACGTTTACGTCCATTATTGATATACGTTGCATGTTTGCATTGATTGATATGGATATGAGATATGGAAATCCATTTAGATATGGATATGATAGATACAGATACAGATGTGATATGGTATTGGTGGAGAGATGGATTGGTGATTAAATGATCGATCATATT
>CANYCX010288276.1:0-10262 GCA_948193385.1 Breynia disticha f. nivosa
GAGTTAAATTAATTGTAGGTAAGTTATGGATAATTTTCATTTTAAATAATTAAATTTTTTAAGTAGGATATGGAGTTACGTTTAACTTTTAGATTGTAATAATAATAATAATAATAATAATAATAATAATAATAATAATAATAATAATAATAATAATAATAATAAACTTTATTTAGTAGGAAATAAATTTTAATATAGTTTATAATTGAATGAAATTGTACATGGCACAATCTACAGCATTATATTAGGGAGGAACAATTGTGAATGGTGTTGATGGAGTTGGTTATGTGGGTGGAATGTCTATGATTTTGCGTATGGAGAATGAATTGTTTTATTTTAACATTTTAAAGGGCATGGTTAGAGATGTGATCGGGCATGACAAAATAATTAGTCGAATTTATTTTAGAAACCCAATGTTGTCTGAATTTGAGAGTTTGGTGTTCAAAATTGTTAAAATATATGATGACACGAGTATGGGAAAATGTATCGAGTAATGCAGTAATTCCCCATGTTGAGGTTAATACAACTGTTTGTGGAATATGATTTATGCGGTATTTCGAAAAACTCGGCACAATTGGATTTAGGAAGTTATAGTAATCTTCTGCGATCAATGAGTCCATCAGTTATATTGCCTGAGGATGTCGAGTATGAAAACAAAAATGAAGACGACAATGATTATGGTGGTGGTGATGAAGATAGTGGTGATGATGATGGTGATGGTGATAAATTGTAGACGCAGTACATCCACGAGGTCGACTGATTTAGATGGAATATATTCTTGTGTCCTAGATATACTTCGGATGATCCGTTTCTACAGATTAGCTCATATCGGTTTCTTCCCACTTGACTACCATTTGATTACTGCATTGGTGGAGAGATGGCATCCTGAGACACACACATTCCACTTACTTGAGGGTGAGATGAAGATTACCCTACAGGATATAGCCATACAAACAGGGCTATGAATTGACAGTGAGTCAGTTATTAGTTCTCCTCCTTATAGATGGGTTGATATTTGTCGAGACCTTCTTGGATAGGTGCCTGGTGATAGGGACATTAAGGGGTCACTAGTTCGTGTGACTTGACTAATTAATCAGTTCCTTATGCTGGCTCTGGATGCTGAGGAGGAGTATATATTAGAATACACACGACCTTATTTACTCTGACTGATTAGTAGTTACATTTTTTACGGTAAGGAGACGGGACACATGAGCTTATATATTTTGCCCTACCTAACCAATTTGGAGGCAACCTCTTAATATAGCTGGGGATCAGCATGCTTAGCATATTTGTATAGAGAGTTATGCTTAGCATGTCGTTACCCGTTGGTTTCACAGATGGTCGGACCACTGCATTTACTTCAGGTTTGGGCATGGTATAGATTTCCTTTTCTTGCTCCGTCCATCCCGGATATTGGTGTGCCTTATGACACACCTTTAACTGCCAGGTAATACTCTCGTAATTTTTATACTTTTATAATTTACTTCATTGTTCGGTATGTGTTTTAATATCATTATTATATAGGTGGAACCAAGTCAGATGAAACACTCAGGTACCTAATCACAAGCTCATCCACATTAGAAGGTTACTCGACACAGGCCGACATGACGAGGTAATAATCTTCATTAAACTCTTCTTAATCATTTCAACACCCTACTTATATAAGACATATTTTCTCTATTTTTTTAGATTATTTGGGAGCTCTGCGATACCTACATCTTGAATAATCTTCTATCTTATTTGTGGAAGGTTGGCCTATCTGGACCATTGTGGTACCTATTATTTGCATTCACATTGTTGAATGATACGTTGTTGATGGGGTGTTGTGCCAATTTGGTTATAATCAGCATATTTCACGTGATCCATAAAATATTGAAGAACTTCATCACATGGACTTATGGAGTCACCACCTTGTTTAGGCTGAGCACCATGCTTAATGGATTAAGCTGTGGCGTAACCAAGCACAATAAATTCAACGAGGTGTTCCTAGATCGAGCAACGTGCACTACCATAGTTGTTATATGGATTTGTATGGTCGCATCTCCCGACGTTGGATTGGACTACTGGGTCCATCAATCGGAGCAGCTGTGAGTTTTTCTATCTTTACATATCCATATATGTGTACAAATATTTATTTACTAATTTTTTGTTTCAAACAGGGTGATGCAATGGAGCATATTATACGAGCTGCCAACATTCATGACGCTCATCGTATAGCGATTAGTAGCCATTGTGCGAGTGGAGAGGACCGGCGTACAGCGGCTCAACCTCTAGAAGGAGCCTCGAATGAGAGAGTTGAAATACTTTCGGAGGTCCCACCAATTCAACCGGGTCAACGTCGGCGACATAGGCGCCAAATCGATGTTCCTGTACCAGATCCTTTCCAGTGTGATCCAGTGCCACAGCCATTCTCTGTCCACAGTTTCGGACCCTCGACGATGGATGATGCAGGTCCGTCTTAACATGCATCATTCAGTTATTACACTCCATTGCAAAACTTTGGATTTAAAGCTAGTCCGTCCAATACTGCTCCTCCGCCTTTGTACCCATCTGGTGGTGGCTTTACGTCTTAGGGATCACCTTCAATGGTTGGTGGTTTCTCACAGTTTTTGAGTCAGGCACATCAATTTGCGCAACAAAATCCAACTATGCGTAGACAATCTTTCGACTCGTTTTTAACTGTTATGCATACTCCATCGACATTTGCTCGTCCCTACATTGATTTTGTAGCTCTGGATTTAGAGCATGATTTGAACAATTCTCTACGATGTCCTGGCACTGACCATATCGACATGGACACTCAACGTTGACAACAACGTCATAATGCCGGTCTTAGAACAATTGTGCGTAGAAATCGTAATTTTGACATGTAAATTTTTATCTAATCTTATTCTTATGAAAATATTTATCAGTATTTTTTATTCTATAAATTATTTTATTTCATGAAATATTATTTTCAATCTTATTAATTTTTTTTAAATAAACATATTTCATTAATAATTACACATCTTCAAAATTAAATCAATTAATTTCAATCACAAACTAATCATTATCTAATCATTCTACACATTTATTTAATTCACTACAATCATTAATTAATCATTAATTACAATTTTATTTATTAAAAAATTTTATGAAGTCACCACAAATTTGGAATTAACTTCTCATCCACCTAATTTTAGAATTTTATTTTTGGGAAAAAGCCCCTTTCTTGTTCGGGCACACCTCCAAGTAGTTAAAGCTGAACAAATCTTCTGCACAAGTTGGAGTTGAAGCGTGTGTTTCCTCTTTGCTTCCCATTTTTTCTAACTTCCTCAACTTCAGTATTTTCGGAGGTGCCCAACTAATTCGCACTCATTCACTTCCGTTTCCACCACTGATTCTCTTGATCTTCCACCGCAAACACTTCCGTTTGAGTTCATAACATGCGCCTAAGAACTAAAACCATGTCCAAACGACATGCTCATTCTGTCACTGCTTCATCTCTTACCAAACCTGCCACACACACTACTCCTTTGATGAGGCATCTGTTTTAAGAATGTAGCAGAAGGTAAATAACGTGAATAGTGACTTGTGACTACTTGGAAGGCAGACCACATCTCTGTTAAGATGTTGGGAGGAAATAAAATTTCTGATAGTTTAGACTTCTATTTTGATTAGGATTCAACTGTTTGTTTTTATTACATCATTAAGTCCAACGTGAAACTATAAATATGGCAGTTTACACGCATGTTAGGCGTCTTTTTATCAACATTAATACACTCTGTTTAGTTCACAAGTTTGCGACCATTTTTTTTTGTTGCATAAGATATATATATATATATATATATATATTTTGCTTATTGCTTTCGCGTTGCGTCATCCTTCCTCCACTCATGATTTTTTAGAGCTGAACCATGCACATTTAAACAAGCAACTGAATATCATCAATGGGGACTTTTTATGGGTAATGAAATGACTACTCTTATAGATCATAACTAGTAATTTGACCCGCATGATGCTGCGGAACTATACATTATAATTGAATTATTTTCACTAAATAGAATTCTAGCATATTTATTTTGTAGAATTGTATACACTACAAAAAAAACGATTTTAGTGACTAAAATACATATTTTGGTCGCTAAATTTAGCGTCCAAAAATTGGTCGCCAAAAATGCCGTCACTAAATTCATTTACCGTCAACATGGACGCTATGCAACTCAGCGTCCACGTGGACGCTGAACAAACTTAGAGTCCACGTGAACGGTACAATTTTGTGTCCACATGGACGCTAAAATAGTGTCCACTTGTACACAAAAAAAATTTTAATATATATTTTTTAATTTATTTATATTAATTTTAATTTAGAATTATTTTTTAATTTAAAATTAAATATCAAATTAATATTTAAAATGAAAAATTAAAAAATATTATAAAAAAGATACTGCACGATAAAATAAAATATATAAAAAATATAGTATAACATTCGTACATAAATAAAAAAGAACATAAAATAAAGAGAGTATCCAAGAAGGCGGAGGTTGTGGTGGAGGTTGCTGAGAGGTAGTCGTCGGTGCGTCATCAGTTGCGGGTGCTCGACTAGAGAAAAAAGCTGAATCTGGCGCTCCATCTCTGCCAACCGCTCCTCCAGTGTGTCGACCCGAGTTTGCAGATGGTGGTTATCTCGAGTAAGCTCCACAGAATGGGTGGCGTCTCGGCTAGGATCCCGCGATCCTGTCGGCATAAAAATCTCCAGCAACAGTGCCGACACCGAAAACAGACCCACTAGGGCCGACACCGCCTACGGCTCGGAGGTAGGCATCACACTGCTCTTGGTAGCTGGTGCTACCCTCTGACGACGAACGCTGGCTCAGCTCAGACTGGATGCGTGACTGATTTAATAAATTAATTAATGTTATAAATATAAAATCTAAAGTGAATGCAAAATTGAAAAAATAATGTGAAATATATATAACTTACATGAACCTTTGTCGACCTCTCGTCAATGAACCTGGTCGGATCCCTGCGGTGTGTGTGTACGCAAAAAAACCTCGTGGGGATAAACTGGTCGTCCCAGCTGAGCCTCCTGAAAGTATATCAATTAAAAAAATTGTTATGTATAATATAATAATTAATTTGAATTAATTAAAACTAGTAAACTAAATAAAAAATGCAAACCAGTCGCCGGCGATGCTCCACGTGTGTAATCGACCCCCCAGTGTGCAAGGAAGGTTGCGATCTACGATTCGCCTTTTGTTTGGCCTACTTGGCTTGATACTCTGGCGTCGACCAAGCCACCATCCACAAGTCCCAAGTAGGCGAATCGATCCAAGCTGTCTGCCTCTTGGATGTCCTCAATATCTGAACCATGTCGTCATACCTAAGGGCAACCTGCTTTTCCCACTTCTTCTTGACTTGCACCTCCATCAATCCCAAAGTCTCGGGGTCCCAGTAAAAATTGCACTACAATTTTAATTAATTTATTAATATTTTACCTTCCAAGCTTCAAACCAGCGTTGTTTGCTTTCAGCACTAGCCTCTTTAAATGTCATTACTCCCGAATCGGGGGAAGACGTGACGATCTGGGTGGAGTAGCGGATGATCTGGGGTGTGGGGATCCAATCTACAGTAGTTTTAATAATTATTTAAAACAAATTAATTTATAATAGTGAAATTTTCCTAAAATATAAAATAATATTGAATTACTTACTTGCCATCCGGACGGTGAATCAATTGAAAGATGGCATCAGGATCGAAACCTCACGACTGTGAAGGTCCATGTACAGGACGACCAGTGGAAGTAGATGCCTTGTGGTCATGTCGTGTAGGTGGGATCACGACTGGACTGTAGGAGGGACAGTAGTGGTGTCTGCAAATCCAAAATCTGCGGCGGTGACGTCGATATCAAATTCATCAGCCATAAAATCAAAGTCTGAATCTACATATGTCGCTGTAGTTGGCACGGAAGAGGAACGGGATGTAAAATGTGCTGAGCCAGGATAAACGTGAGGTAACGCCATCTCAGGCACTGAAGACGGGGTGGGAAAAAAGTGGGAAGGGTTGTGAGAAGTGTAAGGAGTCTCCGGCTGAGGCACGACCGACGAGGCAGGAGAAAAGTGGGACGCGAGGGGAGAGGTGTGAGGAACAGGAAAAGACTGTGTGGGGTAAGAAGGGGGATGAGCAGGCTGCGACCCCTGCGGAGGTGCAGGGAGAGCCTCGCCTCGCCTCGTGGGGGACGTGCACCCCGCCTACCCTGACTACTAGCTCTACGACCAGACATACTTAAAATTTTACAAAATTAATGTAATTAACAAAATTAAAGCTAAAGCAAAGAAAGTAATTCAAGTCGTGAACAATTCAATTCACTATATAGTGCTACATAATACACAAAATCTAAACTAATTTACTAAACTATAACACAAAAACATAATTTAAATCACTAATTTTATTTTAATTTGTAAAACTAATCCTAATATATGCATAAAACAGTTTAATAATAACAACAATATAAAAATATTAAGACTTAATGTAAAGCACCAACACTTACTTGACGCCAAAGACGGAAGGAAAGAAGGTAAAAGTTGAAAGTGAATGTGAGGTAAAAAGTTAGAGGAGAGAGAATGTGAACCTACTTATAGAGGTAATTTTTTTTTGCGTCCACGTGGAAGCCAATTAGCGACCACGTGGTCGCCAATTCAAGACCACATGGACGCCAATTCGCGACCACGTGGACGCCAATTAGCGTCCAATTGGACGCCAATTTTCGCAAAAAATTTGATGGAAGATGTACATATTACAAAATAAAAAAAATGTATGTATTAGTTTTATTGTGTAAATTTAAAATAAAATATAAATAAAAATGAATGTCATTTTATTTGTTTAAATTTGATAAATTTTTATGGAAAAAATACAAGTAAATAGAATAAAATGATTGAAATAATAAGAATTAATATAAAATAATGTAATTGAAATAATATGAGTAAATCTAAAATAATATAATAGAAATAATAAGAGTAAATTTAAAATAATATAATTGAAATAATAAGAGTAAATAAAAAATACCTTGAGTGAGTGATGGAATTATATGTTAAACCTACGAAAAACAACAGAAAATAATTAGTAATCAATCAAATACAAATAATGAAATAAAAAGGAGTGAAGAAATGAAAAATTTGTAGTTATAGAGAGATTATGAAAGTAAAATATATGAGAATCTATTAGGTATATATATAGGTGAAGTTTAGGAGAGAAAAATAAAATTTAGGAGAAAAAATGAAGAGAGAAGTAGGGATAAATTGATTTTGGCTCACAATTTTCTATCGAGGACATGCATATTTCCCCGTAGTCGTCCACCCAGATAACATGGAGTAAGCAGGAAAATCAAAAATTGTTCAAATACGCCGCTCTCATTGTGAAATTTTGTTTTCTATTAACATCATATGTTACAGCACCATTTGTCCGCAAATGCAACAACTCATCAACTAATGGTTGCAATTAAACATCAATACATTGTTTTAGACTAGTAGGTTGAGGAATCAGCATAAGAACATAACTTATTCCTTCATGCACATAGACGGAGGTAAATTATAAGGCGTAACAATTACCGACCAACAAGAGTACTACGCACCAGATGCTCCAAAAGGGTTAAATCCATCAGAACATAAATCCAATATGACATTGCTCGATTCATCTGCAAAACTGTTATACGTCTCGTTGAAATATTTTTATGTTTTAGATTCGGATGGATGTGGAATTTTGTCTCCAAATTATTCATGTTCGTGATGTCACCTCATGTCTAATGTTGTAACATCATATGCGTACAGATGCTGCAACCATTGCATTATGGGAAAATAAAACATTTTGCTATATGCTATTAACCCCTTGTACCACGCGTATATCTTTCGTGACTATAGAAAAGACACTCTTGCGCTTCCATATTTTTGCCCCAACATAACATGCAATGATTCGGACAACAATCAATTTTCTCCGAAGGCAATCCCAATCCCTCCACTAATTTCTCTGTATCGTAAAATATCCTTGGAAAGGTGTTCTCTGGTGGCGAACACTAATGAAACCGACCAAAAATTTGATTAAATCTACATTCTGAAATTTAATTCGTAGATTTAATACTCAGCAACTCAGTAGTCGTTGCTAATTGTGTAACCTCGCAACCATGATACAACGGCCTACTTGCCTATCTCAACATGTCAAATTCTTTGTGCTTCTGTGTTTGGTTCCTAAGGAATTATGAAATTTCCTTCACGTTGGTGTTCAAACAAACCTTTGAGGTGCACCATCACATACCATTTGTGCCACTGAATCAAAATTAGGTGGATGAAACATATCTTTTTTGTCATGCGATGAAGTTGCAAACGAACTCCTCCCCTTGTACTGCACAGACTGTTGCATTGCGACATTAAATTATTCAATTGTTTCTCCTTGATATTTCTAATGATAATAATCCAGAATAAAACCTCTTGCATACAAATATTTTTTTAACCAAATTGGGTTGTAATAACTTCATGTTGTCGCATTTAAAACATGGACACCGAATTCATTTTCCATTTTCACAAAAACATTGGTCAACATAAAAATTCTACAAATTATTCAACCCCAGCAACAAACTCATTGTTAATTAACCCATCAATTAAATAGATATACATTCACTCCCTCATATTGTCAATACTTATGTGTGTATCACACCTAAAAAATCAATTATATTTTAATTTTCATTCTTATTAATTCAACCGAATTTCACATACAGACATAAAAATTATACTACCAATCATTATATAATTAATAAAAAAATGAAACTACATGATAAATGTTAATTTATACTTATATTTCGTATTCTATTATGTGACATTTATCATACTTTTGGTTTAATCAAGTGTTATTTCGGCTCAATTATTGTTATTTTGTGTATTCAGGACTTAGAGCATACAAGTATGAAATTCAACTGAAATCGAAGTAGAAAACCGTCAAAGAATACACATGAAGGAGGCCAAACGGGATGGCAAACGGTTCCCTAAACCGTTTGCCAAACTGTTCTAAGTGGAATGCTTCACAGAACTTCCAAACGGTTTGTAGAACGGTTTCACAAACCGTTCGCCAAACCGTTTCCCTTGCATTGCAATCCAGAACGCCCGAACGATGTTCGAACGGTTTGTACTAAACCGTTCTAAGTTGACGTTCCCCAGAAGAATCAAACGGGTTTGTGAACGGTTTGGTAAACCGTTCGCCAAACCGTTTGCAACAACCCGAAGAAACAGAACCACCGAACGGGATGACGAACGGTTTTTACTAAACCGTTCTCCTAACCGTTCGGTTATACTGACTGCACTCCGAAGACCCGAACGGGATGGAGAACGGTTTGGTAAACCGTTCTCCAACCCGTTCGATGCGCACTGACTGTTGAACAAGCAGCAGACTTTAGGGTTTTCTATAAATATAAGCCTTAAAACCCTAAAGTAGAGGTTGGATACTTGGGAGCCGTCACCAGGGGATAGAAGAGGGCATTTTCAGCTGAAGAACACCAAAATCAAGCCAAGAAACATCCACACAACAGAAGATTGGATCCGTATTCTATAACACAAACTTTTGTAAGAATTTGTATTCTTTGAAATGGGTTTATTCTGCTATTGTGGTTTCTTTTGTTTAAGCATGAGCTAAACTTCCATTGATATCTAGATTAGAAGATTCTCATGATGGATTATGTGTTGTGATTGGATTTCATTGTTGTTTTAGAGAATATATTAAGATTTAATCATATAATTTATCCCGTAAATCTGTCTTCATTTATTGAATCGAAAGATTGGTAAATGAACTTGGACAAATATGATTAAAAGGAGTTGATTGTATTGTTTAGAGATAAAAATACGAGACTCTTCTGTATTAGTGTAATGCTAATAGCGAAATGCATGAATCGATAAAGCTGGATTAAGGGTTTTGGTTCGAGAAGAGATTCTGTGCCGATCAACTTAATCTTAGTTGTTAATTTAATCGAGAGGTACTTTAACATAGATTAGGCATTTTCGCAGTCCAATATTTCTCATCGTCAATAGTAATCGAATCGCAGACATATGAAATCGTAGGATGAATCGAAGTCTAGATATCTATCATCTATCATTGAATTTGCAATTTTCATTTCTTTTGTCGTATCTCATTTGTTTAACCAATTGAAAATCAACAACCATTTCGTTAGATTAGATAATAATTTAAATTGAGAGTAGTAGTACTTGACCGGACCCGTGGATACGACACTCGACACTTCATTTTTC